>WAAE01017541.1:0-27323 GCA_013400495.1 Nicator chloris | reverse complement strand
GTCCCCGACGGCCCACAGCTCCCAGAGTCAGCCCACAGTTCCCAGAGCCCCGATCGCGGCTACCGGCCCAGACACCGCACCGCCGCACTCGCAGCCCGCTGGGACTGGTAGTCCGAAGGCACGTCAATGCGGCGCGCGGGGCACGCCGGGACTCGTAGTTCGTGAACGAGGAGCGGCTGCGCCGCGCCCGGCGGGAGAACTACGTGTCCCGGCGTGCCCCGCGCGCGGCTGGCCCGCCTCGCCCTGCCCAGCCGTGAGGACGCCGGTGGTGCTGGCGCGGGAGGGGCGGCGAGGTGAGAGAGGGGCCGGGAGCGGCGGGGCCGGGACCAATACATGGGGCGGGGGTGGTGATACCATCGAAGCAGTCGCTCTCTCCCTCTGCTGAGGCAGCCGCGCGGTGCTGTTGCAGATGAGCAGGGTGCGGGCGGACGAGGAGGAGTACTGGCACAGCTCCAAGTTCCGGGCCTTCACCTTTGACGATGAGGATGACGAGCTCTCGCAGGTAGGGAGGGTCCGACCCTGGAACTGCCGGTAAGACACCCTCGCCGAGTGGGCCCCTGTAGCCGTCCCAGTGCAGACCTTGGCCCTGCACATCGCAGAGAGTTGATGTTCTGTAGGTGGATTGTCATCTCCTGCCCACTGCGGAGGGACCAAGGGCTCCTGTCTCTCCCTCCACAGTAGCCAGTCCGAAATCTTATTAGGCCTGGTTCCTCGCCCACGCACCCTGCATCTCCCGCTGATTTAGCTGTTAGTGTCCATGTAGGTGTCCTTGGGGTTCCCAGTGGTGAAGAAGGGTTACTATGCTGCAGAGCTACAGGACTAAAATATCATCCCGAGAAGAACCAATGGAAGCTGAAGTAGCTGTATTCCAAGTTCTTTGGGAGATGTTTGATGGCAATAGGAAACGAAATGCGTTCTGGAATTCTGATGGTCCTTATGCAAGGTCACTCTTTCGTGTGTAGCTAAAGGAATCCAAACGGACAGTGAACAGCCTTCGGGATATTGTCGATGATGATGATGACGACCTTGAGAGGGTCAGCTGGAGTGGAGAACCTGTGGGAAGTAAGTGCAGTAGTACTGCAAATTATCCTTGAGGCAGAGAGGGTTTAAAATTGCTGCTTAAGTCAAGTCACTTAAGTCAGGAGAATTATTTGCTATCTAATCTAATTCTAGTCTCCCAGGTCACACTGTGAGCTCCTTGATTTACCTGAGCAGATTCACTGAAAAGAGAGTGAGCAGAAGCCCAAATTGTGTAAAAAAGGGGAGTGCAGACAAGTGGAGGGAATTCAGTGCTTTTTCTGATATGTAGCCAAGATCAGAGCAGGTATTTTGGAGGTTATGGATTGATATTCATCATGCTCAGGTGGCCTGCGAGATTCTAGGTGATCATTTCCTTCACACCACTGCCTGAAATGGCACTATTTGAAGTTTCTGTGTTTTGACCCCACAGCACTTTAAGCAGATAATCCAAGGCTCAATGTGTGTTTATAGAATGACTTGAAATTTGAAAGGGAGTTGTGAACATTAAGCAGATGTGTTTTTAGTGATGATGGGAGTGAGCTCATGGCCCACACACAACACCACGTGCTGTGCTTTTGAGTTCATGACCCACAGAATTGTGACACTTGCTAGCCAGTGTCAAATCATGAAAATTTACATATGGATCACCAAAAGGATCTTCAAAGACTGATCCTTTAGTCCTTTGCTATAGCTCCTCCCTCTGCTTTCTTTTCCCACTCAGGGTCCTTCTACCTATTGTGTTTTTTTGTCTATTATCCTGATCCTAAAATACGTGTGTTGTGCAGCTGTGTGAAAGCAAGGGGAAACTGTATTGACCAGGCAGGAGGGAGACATGCATTGTTGCCAGCAGCATGTGCACACTTTGAGCTGTTTTGTCTGTGAGGGAAGGAAAACTATCTTAGTCTTCAGTGTTCAGGAAAGCACACTCTTAAGCTTCTGCAATTTGAGGTAGGCCAGGGACTCTGTTTTGCTTTGTACTTTTAGAACAAGGACTATGCCTTTCCCAATGCAATAATATATAAATGGTGGGGGTGTCTATGTATTCCTTTTACACAAGCTGTAGCCAGCTGTACATTGCTGAAACTAGCCATTTCTGGAGAACAACATGCCACTGCTTAACAAGCAGCATTACTTGAGACTGGGATTCTGCATGGAGAGATGCACCGCATCTGTTTAGTGCTGAGGGTCAGACTTACCAATATGTGCTAGAGCTGACCAGCACACACCTGATAGTGTTTCTGCTGTGCCAGAAGATCATTCTTTACAGGCTCTTTCTTGGTTAAAAATTACCTGTCTGCACACAGGCATCTCATGGTCAATCAAAGAGACAGCCTCTGGCAGCACTAGCTCCCTGGATGGCCGAGACTCCAGCCTACAGAAGGGCTCTTCCTCCTATGCTGCTCTTCCCAAACAAGGTTCTTCCTACTCCCTAAGCAGCCTGTTTAAAGGTGAGGTTCATTATATACCATATTGACAATTGTGTTTTTGCTTAAGACTGTCAAGGGGCAATTGTGTTATCTTATGTAAATGGTTTTATCTGAAGTGTATTGCGAGACAGGGAAGCTCCAATCTCTCCTCAGGGTGGAAGTGTATTGCTCACTGCTCAGAAATTGAAGACTGTCTTGTGCAGTAGATTACATGCTTTTATGGAGTGGGGAGGAGCTTTGGAGATTACCTCTTCGGAGGTTCCAAAGAACAGCAAGGTAGAGCACAGCACTGTGTGGCAATCCATTTGGCTCATGGAAAAGAGCAGCTGCAAAGGGAATGGCATGACCCATGTAGCCCTCATTTGATTTTCAGTTCTGTAGAGAAGACAGATTGATTATCCTCTATTTGGAGCTCAGCTGGCTGCTGTTGGTGTTGGTTCAGCAAACACATGATAGCAGCAGTGGCAGCATAACAGGTTACGCTGGAGCTGTGCAGCAGGCCATAGGCAAACATACACAGCTTGCAAGAATTCAGCTCTGTTCTCTCATAGCAAGACGACAAAAAAGCTTTTACTTTGTCTCTCTTTCTCTGGGGTATTTTTTCACTCTCAACTTTGACAATAAAGTGATGAAGAAAAGCATCCAAATTGTAGCCCTTGTGGATGGAGCTGTCCATGTTGCCATGGCTTATGTTGCAGTGCTGTGTGCTTGAGCCTCTGCTCTGCAGGTAGATGAGTGAGTTCAGGCTCTAACCTCTCCTGGCTTCAGCACCAAGAGAGCACATAGGGATGGAATGTGATATGGTTTGCAATGCCACAGACAACTTCAGTGCCTTAGAATGCATGCGGGTGAGCCCCGTTGTGCTGGTGTAGTGTGAATCACTGTACAGGGTGGCTTGTTCTACAGGGGCATAGCTGCAGTAAACTTGCCTTGCAGTCTAGGCTTATGTTCCCTGTGCAGGAGATGTTGCTGGTGAAGGGACAGTGTCTCATCAGTGTTTTTATTTCAGGACGAAACAAACTCTCAAGTTTCCAGTCCCTTTCAGATGGTAAGTTTTGGGACCTTGCCTCATTCTGGGAGGGGTGTAGATTTATATGAAACAAAGTATTTCCAAAAAAAAGGGAAGTGTCATCTGCCTTATGGTGCAAAAAGGGAAGCAGAATCATGTGCTGTCTAAAAGTTCAGTTATGGGTGGTTCTTTCCTCAAATTAAATAATTGGCATGATTTGTAATTGCTTTGTAAGCAATTTGGAGTAATTACTTATGTAGAACTGACAACTGTTTGTTTTAGAGCAATGCTGTACTGCCATTTGGTGCTTAAGTTTGGGTCTTCTGCCATGAAAACCAAGAAAGGGGTGGGTTTGGAAGTGGATGTGAATCCGGATTTTTATGCGCTACTCATCTGTGCCTTTCCCTCTCAGCCCTCACTGACACAGGAGTTAAAAACTATGCCCCAGAGCTGCGCAGACCGAAAGCTGAGTACAAGGTGAGCAGCCTGTGCTTGTTGTATGCTGAGATTAGTGAACTTCTGCTCTACTGGTTTCATGGGAAGTGATTAGTTGCTGTTTCAGACAGAAGAGGGCAATGCAGGGAATAGGACAGGCAACTGTAAAACGCAGCCTTGCAGTAATTTAAGAGTTCTCTGCTTTTGCTCAGAAGTATGGAGCTTTGCTGGGGGTCTTGGTTTTGGTTACTTATTTTAATGAATAGCCTTTGTGCAAAGGATTTCAAAATACTGCTTTCAAAATAGCAGCAGTAAGCTGCTTTCATGCTGGGTCATGAAAGCATCATGTGTGGTTTTTACGTTTTTTTAAGTATCAAAGTTTTGAAATTTCCTGAAATGAATCACTGGGACAACTTAGAGTTGTGCAGAGGCAGTGTTCCAATTGGCAGGAACGTTTGCCCATGCAGTGATAGGTATTGGAGAATCTAGAGGCTTTTGGGACTGGGTGGATTCCTCTTATTAGGTGTGAGATTGTGGTCCCATGTCCTTAGGTCCAGGCAGCAACAGAACTGAGCCCATATTCCCTACAGATGCAGACATGCACAATACTAGCACAACTGCCTGTATGGGCTAACACAGACAGAAGCCAAGGCCTTTATGAATAGACACATACAGAAAACACTCAAGCTTGATCCTGAGCTTCCTTTCTGTCTGACCAATTCCACTGGTGGAACATACACACACTCTGTGGGTCCCTGCAGTAGCTGGTCTTCGACATCTGGTTTGTTTTGTAGCTGAATCCCAGACCCCAGTCTCCTCCAGCAGCTGGCACTTTCATCCTTGACCTGCTAGGGTTCATGATCCACCTGTCCTTGGCCATCTGGTCCTCCCCAGGTTGGTGTATTTTGTCAGTTAGCCATTAATGACATAAGCTAACAGACAGCACTTCCTCAAAGCACAGCAGGAGAAACAAGAGTGCTCTCTTGTGTTCTGTTCTGGGCCTGCAAAAGCAGCGAAACAGGAAGGAGAAGGATTATACAGCCTCTTAAATGCAGACAGGGGTGGTGTAAGTGGGGTGGAACAAAAAAGGGAAAGCTAGTGGCAGCTTTTGATGAGTGTCCTAACAGTGACAGGCTGAGAAGCTGCCTCTGGCCAAGGGTGCTGGAGGGAACCCTGGTGCTCAGGATATTTGACACTTGGCTATACATTGCTTTGAGAGACTCATGTGCAGAGGTCCGCTAATAGGACTCGGTCAGACCTTTCATCCTTAGATTTGGGCTTTAAATAAATCTTTAATGGGTTTAAAATTCAGTGTCCTCAGAACTGGTTCTTGTTGCTCCCTTTCTCTGGGCCTTTTGAGGCAGGAAGCTGAATTGCAACCACTGGCTTGAGTACCTCACAGAGGCCTAGATGACTTTATGGTGTCTGAGTTAGAAGTGGCTCAGGCCACCATCACTTTTTATCCAGTGCTTCCCATCATAGTGTCTGCCTGCTGCAGGGGGAAAATTCTGGTCATTACAGTAGTGGTAGCATACTACCTTAAGATGGTCCTTCTCCAGGCTTCAATGCCCTTGTCACATTGTCCTTGTCTTGTGCGACTCCCCAGGTGCTTGCCTGAGGCTGTTGTCCCTGTGCTCTCCACGCTGCTGTGGAAGGCTCACCAGCAGAAGTCTGTCTGAATTGTAACAAGAAACTGACTCCTTGCCCTTCAGTTTTGGGTTAGTCTGTTTTGCATGTATTTTGTTTGTCCTGAAAGCAACAGTTTGCAAGGAGAACAACCTGATGCAATGGAATTTTTACAAAGGATATGATGATAGACCTTACTGAGGCAGTAGAAAGGCTGTGTTAACATAGGAGCCTTTAGCTTCCCTCCACACCAGCATATGCAGAGTCTGAGGGCTCAGCATTTGCACCTGAAAAATGTACATACACATCCTACTAACACCTTTCCTGGAGCAGTTGGATAATAAGTGTGAGCAGCTACTTGTGGGCCATCACTGATGCAGCAGAAGTGAAAAGCAGCTTGGAGACTGCTGAAATCATCTGAGGCTTTATTTTTCTTGTGGCAGGATTACAGCAGTGATTGGAGCCCCAGAGATACAGTCAGGCGAATGCAGAGGGGCAAGGTAAGGACTTTGCACTCCCACCTGCTTTTAAGAGATGGAGGGTGGGTGGTCCCAAAATGCTTTACACTGTCCTGAGCTCCTGGCTGTTCTGGGAGCAAGGAGGGGATCTGTGTTGCTTGCAGCACCTATCAGGGATGGTGGTCTGCCTGTCTGTTACTTTGCCAGGTGGCAGTGCTGGGATCACACTAGCTCAGGAGCAGCAGGAGAACTTCAGGGTTTTGTTGCTTTGTTTACTTGAGTTGTCCCCTCAGCAAGGCTCTGACAGTAGGTATCTGTACTGCTGTGTCCCTTTCTGCTCCCTGGGGCTGGGTTTATTTTAAAAATCAGAGGGGGTGGGACTTTATCTCCATTCTTGGTGGCAAATGGAGGGAGGAAAACAGAAATGGATTCACTGGAGCTGTAATCATAGTCTCAGCTGCCTCAGTGTGCAGTGAACATATAGGGAGATTGTGGTTTCACTCTGCATGTGTCCCCTCAAAGGCTGAGGTGAACTAAAGGCTGTGAGAAGCCACAGATGTGGGCTAAGAAGAAGGGAGAAAGAGTTATGACTCTACTTTTCTGGTCTCCTTTGTGGAAAGGGGCCTGCAGAGTCCCCTCCTCCTGTCAGGGCTAATGGTTTGTGTATACAGGAAAGTTTTTCCTTCTTACAAGGGTGTTTGTGCTGAATGTACGTTATCTGCTGTCCTAGACTGGGCAGTAATGACGGTTGACTGCAACCCCTGTGGACAGATTTCCAGGGATTATGCAGCATGTAGTTTCAGCTAAATGAGAATTTCTCTACTCCTTGGGAGGGTGGTTATTCATGTTGCTGAAGGGCTTATGGGAGAGGAATAAATAATACCTTGGGTTCAGCCTGAGGACTGTCTCATGTCTCACATGCCTACTTCTTCCTGTTCTGTCTCTAGGTCTGCTCTCTAGAGAGATTTCGCTCCCTGCAGGACAAGCTGGTGCTCTTGGATGAAGCTGTGGCAGGGCATGATGGCAATGTCATTACAGCTGTGAGTCCTGCTGGGGCCATAGGGGGCTGGGACTTCTGGGTGGCCCCCCAAGAGAGTGCTTGTGAGAATGCAGTCAGCTGGCCACCCAGTTTTGCAAGACTGGGGGGTGTTCTTTAGTTCAAACCAAACAGTTACTGGAAAATGTCAAAGCTTAAGACTGGGAAATTCTGTATGCCTACTGTCTTTCCTGCCACTCTGCAGAATTGATGTTAATAACAAAGAATCTGCTCCATCAGCCTTACAGTTTTTTGCAACTACTTCTTGAAGGTCAAGGTTTAATCTGCTCATTGCAGCACAGAACTGGAACTTGGCATTTTGGATCTGGGGCCTCACCAGTTTTTATGGCTTTTAAAGTATCAGACAGGAAATGGGATTGTGTCAGAGCTCCCTTCATCCAGGTCTTTTAATTCCTTGGATTTTCCATGGAAAGGTTTTCCTTTGTAAATTTTGGTCTCAATCATCTAAACTCCAGAGTAGGAGCTTAGGCAAGAATCTAGGCAGCTGTGGCCGAGCCTCACTGCTTGTCCTGGGCCTTGTGGGTACCAGAATTAAGTTCAGTGCTGTAAGAGCTGTGTTTTCAGAGGCCCTTTGCAAAAACTTCTCTAGGTTGTGACCAGTGTGCTGTTTGTTTGTCTAATTCTGACCTGTCTGTCTGTGCTCACAGGTCCTGATATTCCTGAAACGGACACTAAGGAGAGGTGAGCATGACTGGGGCCAGGATTTCTGTAGTGTGTTTCAGTGAAGGACAGAGGGGGTAATCCTTTCACTGGGTGCAAGTTACAAAGAGAGCATCTGGGGTATTGCTTTTTCACTAAGCATGAAATATTTTTGTAGCAAGTGTAGTGTGGGAGGCAGGGGGGATGGTGATGCCTACAAAGGTTCCAGAGAGGAGCTTTAAGCAGTAGTAGGTGGTGGTGATGGGATGAATGAAAACGAATCTGTAGAGGTAGCACATGGCTGTGAATTCAGCTGTCAGCCCAGTGACTGGGCTCTTCCATGCTCCAGCCTCCAAGACTGTGATTTGAGATGGGATAAGGTTGTTGAATCCTGCCAATGATTTTCAACTCCATGCACTGTGCTAAGTCCCCTCTGCTTGGTAGTGCTATCTTACTTTACCCACCTGTACATAAACTCTGTCCCCTGTAGAGATCTTGTTTCGGGAGCTGGAGATGCGGCAGGTGGCCTTGTGCCATCTGATCCATTTCCTCAGAGAGATGGGTGAGCAGAAGTTCCTTCTGGATCTGCTCAGGTGAGGCTGCTAATCCATCTTGTGGCAGGCTGAGCACACTGCTAGGAACCTGCCTCCAAGCTAATGCTTGCTAATTCCCTTTTGCAGGTTCTTAGACAGGACTGAGGAAGTTGCTGTGAGTATTTGCAAGAGCATAATCTCCCTTACTGCAGGGGGAGGCTGACTGCAGAGTGTGTGGGAATCAGATGAAAACTTTTCATCCCCATTTCACCCTCTGGAATACTGTATCTCCCAAATCCCTGAGAACAGACTGCTTCTTTCTCCTCTCCCTCCAGCTGTCTCAGTACCAGGAGCATTTGAACATCCAGGATGTAGAAAAAAGGAGGGAATTTCTGAAAGGTTGCATTGGGTAAGCAAAAAATGCAAAAGCAGGGAAGGGATGTGGATTCCTCACAGAAGGTGGTAGTGAAGAATATTAGACCTCTGTGCCAGTGTCATGGCTTATGTGGTTTGAGAGCTGATGTGAGTTTTCCCTTAGTAGAAAGTAGGAGTAGAGTTCTGGATACAGTGTAGACCAGAGAGGAATCATTGGCACTAGTCCAGCAGCTTTTGCTGCTTATTCAGGAGGAAAGATGCTTCAAGGGACTTTCTGATCATTGACCCTTCAGATTGTAATGGGTGAAAGTCTGGGTGCCTGAGCACTTGAGGAAGTTGATAGCATCCACTTTAGGTTATTCTGTGAGAGCTGCCACATAATGTTTCTTTCTCTGGAGCCTGTCTAGGAGAAGCCAGTTGGAGGGGGCAGTGGGTCAGCAACTTGAGTACGCACTAGCATTTGAGCTGGGAAGAATGAGAGCTTGTTTGGTAGAAAAAAAAATCTTATAAGTGTACTTAAAAGTAAATTAGGATTCTGTACTTAAGAGCTGGTCACAGTGTCC
Organism: Nicator chloris; assembly: GCA_013400495.1. Taxonomy (NCBI): domain Eukaryota; kingdom Metazoa; phylum Chordata; class Aves; order Passeriformes; family Pycnonotidae; genus Nicator; species Nicator chloris. The sequence continues at coordinate 18,181 of WAAE01017541.1, read as the reverse complement.
CTTTCCTTCATGTCTGACCAGGTTGCCATTTTCAGCTGAGGATACATCTCACATCCAAGACCATTATACCCTGTTGGAGCGACAGATCATCATTGAGGTATGAAATCTTCTCTGCTGGTCAGGAGATGGCTGGGACTACCTGTGAGATCTCTCGTCCCTAACTTACACCACTTTGGATCTAACTAGCCTGCCCTGGCTACTGTAGTTGTAATTGTTATTCAGACTGCTGTGCCAGGTACATGTGAAATACCAGATCTGAGACTTGATAGCATCTTGGGGTTATGCTGGCACATTGCTGTCACAACACTCTCTCTAGGTCTCTATCCCACAGCTAAACAGGCAGTTGTCCTGGCTCATGTTCACCCTGTCTGTCTTCCTGATTGCACAGGCTAATGATCGGCACTTGGAGATGGCTGGGCAGTCAGAGCTGTTTCGGAAATACCCTCGCAAGGCTTCAATTCTCAACATGCCACTAGTGACCACCCTCTTCTATTCCTGTTTCTACCACTACACAGAGGCTGAGGTGAGGATGATGTGGCAGGAGATAAGGTTACATCTCATCCCTGTAGCCCTCCAGATGAGGGGTGGTCAAGCTGTGGCACGTTAAGGAGAGAAAGGGAAAGAGAGGTCGTATTTCATCCCTCAGAGAGACCTTCTCCCCTGGCACCAGTTTGGAGTTTTGTGCTCCAAGACATTCAACCTGGCACCATTTGTCAGGGAGTTGCCTCCTAGAAACCACTGTAAATCCCATGAGGCTGAGGTCCGTGGTACTGGTCTTGGAAGTGCTGGAGGTGCACCAGTTGAGGATATAGGGAAACCAGACTAGAGGGTTAATGGGGTGGGATAGTTACTCTCTTCTGCCAGCTGCTTCCTCCTGTGGCACTGACATGAGCAAAAAGCAGTAAAATCTTGAGAAGATTGACTCTGTGCAAGGCAGATGCCATATAACAGGTGTCTGAACCCCTACTGTGGCCTGCCCTTCTGAGTTTACACTGACTTGTCTGATTTCTCTAGGGAATGTTCAGCAGCCCCACCAACCTGAAGAAAACATTTAAGGTGCGTGAGTCTCCCCTGTTGTGGCAGCACTAGATGAAAACATGCGCAGACAAACTGTATGTAATGAAGGGGCTGAGTAGGAGGAGTTTGAGGGGCTCAGCACTGAGCTAGGGAGGGGGCCATGACATCCTTTTTGAGCAGGACCTTTCTGGAGTCTGAGAAAGGCAAGTGGGAGCCATGCGGAGACTTGCAATGGATGTACCCTGTCTGCAGCAGCACTTGCAAATCCCCACTTGCTACTCTCTGCAGTGCTATGTGCCATCAGGCAGTATCTTGCCTCTTTGCCTGAGTGTTGATGTGGGTCCTGACAGGGTTGGAGCAGATGCCATTCATGTCCAGCCCACGCAGGCCTTCTGAGCTGTGCTGCTGTTCTGACTGCAGTTTTCTGCCTTGCAGATTCCTGATAAGCAGTATGTGCTGACTGCCCTGGCTGCCCGTGCCAAGCTGCGGGCCTGGGGTGATGTGGATGCCCTCCTCACCACCAAGGTGAGCTGCAGAAAGCCTTGCCGGGGACACAGTCCCAAGTACTGGTGTCTGCTACTGATAGCTAGCTTATTCTGGAGTTACTGGACAGACTGGTTTTATTTCAGCAGGGCCCAGCACCTCTGCTGCAGGGTGTTGCAATACTTCCCTCTTCTCCCTGCCCAAGACCTCTGCTGGGCCTGGCTTGGCTGCAGCAATAAGGTCAGAGAAGGGGGCTGCCCCTGAGCTCTGTTTCCAAAGGGATTGCAGCCAGCCTGTGCCCAGCCACTGTGTGAAGGGCTCTGCTATGGGGTGTATGTCACGGCTGTGGAGTACATTGCTGGCACAGGGAGAAAAAAAACACATTTTCTTGTGGCTGGAGGGATTGTCTTTTTGGGTTAACATAGGTTTGGTTCTAATTTCAGAACTGGCTGGGTTACACTAAGAAGAAGGCACCTATTGGCTTCCACCGGGTGGTGGAGATCTTGCAGAGGAACAATGCTCCTGTGCAGGTGAGCCAGGAACCCCTGCTTATGTCCTGCTCTTTGTTGGGATTTGGTGTATGAATGACTCCTCAGGTGAGCTGCTTCCTAGCTGGAAATGGGAGAAGCTTGCCGATCTTCTGGCTCTGCCAGGTGGGCACAGCACTCAGCTGTGATACATGCATCAACAGAAGGTGGTATTGAGGGCTGGGTCCTAGCTCTGACTGCAGGAGGGGCAGCTGGCCAAAGTTGTCTGGGAACTCTCTTCCCATGTGCATTGCCACCTTTCTTTGCTACATTAAATTTTCTTAATCTGGCTGGCAGTGGTTAATATGATCTGTAGGAGCGAGGTAGGCTAAGACTGTTGATAGGAGGAAAAGTGCCAGCAAAACCTCAACTCTGGATGTGAGGAGAACAGACTTCAGGCTGCTCAGGAAATTGGTAAGGTCCCCTGGGAAAATGTCTTTGCAGGCAGTGGGGTCCATCAGTCACTTGTTAAACATGACCTTCTAAGGGTACAGGAGCAGGCAATTCCCAAATGTTGGAAGTCAGGCAGGCAAGGCCTGTCTTCTGGCCAGCTTGACTGAACAGGAGTGTTATCTTAGAAATAGGGCAGAAAAGGGAAGATGTAGAGGCAAGGTCAAATGACATGAGAAGAATACAGAGATGCTGCTTGCCACTGTGGGGAGAAAATGTTGTGCAGCCAAAGCTCCACTGAAGTTGAAAATGGCGAGAACTGTGGGGAACAATAAACAGAGTTTTTACAAATATTTTAATGGCAATAGGCAGTGTAGCAGTAACATTAGCCCACTGTGAGGATGATCACCTCACAAACAGATGATGGATCAAGTGGGTCTCAGTGTCCTGAGCTGGAGGACAATGACCATGAAAATTATCAACTCCTAGTCGACCCTGACTCTGCAGGATCTGCTGCTTCAGTTGGAAATCTCTGGGACATTATGGGATTCATCAAAGAATCCTCCAAGAGCCGACTGATGTCATCACAAAACCTCTCAATGATTTTTTGAGCGCTCTTGAGAATCTGGAGGGATCCCAGATGACTGGAGGCTGGTTAATGTCCCAATTTTCAAGAAGGCAAGAAGGAGGACCTCGGAGACTGTAGGCATGCTAGTCTCATTTCAGTGGATGGTGAAGTTATGGAGAAGGTTATTCTGGGAGGTATTGAAAAACCTGGAGCACAACACAGTCATTGGTCACAGTCAGCATGGCTTCATGAGAGGAAAGTTCTGCTTGTCAAATCTGATTTTGTTTTATGACAAGATAACCCACTTGGTTGATCCAGGGAAGCCATTCCATGTGATGTTTTTTGGATTTCAGTAAAGCTTTTGATGTCTCTCAGAGTATTCTTCTGGACAAAATGTCCAGCACACAGCTGGACAAACAAGTGATGAGATGGGTGACCATCTCGTTCATGGGTTGGGCATAAAGGATTACAGTGAATAGGGTAATTCAGACATCAGACTGGTGACTGGTCGCTAGTTGGGTTTCACAGGGCTCCATCCTTGGCCCTGTGCTCTTCAGCATCTTCATGAATGACTTGGATGCATGACTGGAGGAGATACTAAGCAAGTTCCTAGATGATACAAAACTAGGAGGAGCTGTTGACTCCCTAGAAGGCAAGGAGGCTCTGCAGATAGACCTCAACAAATAAGAGGGCTGTGCAGTCACCAAAATTAAAGAGAATTCAGCAAAGGAAAGTGACGGGTTCTGCATCTGGGATGGGGCAACCCCGGATGTATGGACAGACTGGGGAATGAGAGGCAGCACCATGGATCCAACAGGAGTTGGCCTCTAAGATCCTTGTGGGTCCCTTCTAACTCGGCTTATTCTGTGATTCGGAGCTTTGTAAGCAAAGCCCGTGGGATCCTGGACAGTTTTGTTCAGGTCACTTGTTCCCTAAGGAAGGGGCCAGGTCTGTGTGACCAGCAACCTTGAAAGGTTTTGGGACTAGTGTGAAGGAATGAGGCAGGACATAGCTGTGGAGGGAAGCTGAGACATTCTTCTGTCTCTCACAGGTGCTGCAGGAATATGTGCGCCTGGTGGAAGATGTGGAGACCCGGCTGAACCTTGCTACCAAATACAAGTGCCATGATGTTGTCATAGAGGTAGATTGCTGCTGTGCGAAGAGATGGGACACAAGCCTGCTTTTTCTCTGTAGCTTTTCTGGTCTCTGCCATGTGCCATTTCTGTCATGTGCCTGGGGGGGGGTTGTTTATCCCTATGGCCTAGGAAAAATCATAAGGTTCCCAGTAGAAGTCCATGAGCCAGGAGAGTGGCTCCTAGCATTTTTACTGTGAAATTGTTTTGTGTTGGCGACTGGATGGTGAATTGTAGAGTTGCCCTGCCCATCTGCAGGACACCATCTAACCATGGAAGTGTCCCTTTCTCTCAGCTGGGTGCTGGTTTTGCCCTTTATCTAGACATACCGGGATCTAAAGGATCGTATCCAGCTGACAGCATATAAATGCAAGGTGGAGCGGGGCTCTGCAGAAGAAGAGAAGATACACAGCATTCTCAGCAACATGGTAAGAAATGCTTAGTCTTTCTTCCAGACACTCTCAACAGAAACACATATAGATTAGGTGTAGGGGCATGGCTGTCCTACATACTTTCTGTCCCTGCTGGGAAGCTAATCTTTTGTTTGGGGTTGCATTCAGGGTAGGAATGAATGGTTATACTGATAGAAATGGCATGCTCTGGCCATAGCTGTCCTTGGCAGGGATTGGGCGTCCCTAAGCTGGCCCCTAGGGCTCTGTGTTCAGTGTTGCTGTTAGTCATGTCTTGTTCTCTCTTTCAGCAAATTCGGTGGAAGAACTGAACACCTGAGAAACAGCCTGTTTGGTCGTTGCCTTGTCACTGAAAGAGGGAACTGCAAAACTCAGTCCAGTGCCGACAGAGCACTGTTACTACTCATTGCATGATCAGCGTTCGTCAGTGTCAGTGGGTGCCTGTGGCTTGTGCGACCATGGCGTTCAGCCTGGTTGAAGACAGCTACTAAAATGTAGCTGGCAAAACCATGGTACTGATCCATCAGGGTTGATTCTTTTTGGAATCTGATTGTCTTTGATGTGGCTGTAAGCCAGACATCACTTGTGTGTATGGAGGGAAGTTGCTGGGCACAGCAAGATGAATGTTTGCTCTGGGTGGTGCCTGGGCAATTCTTGCAAGAGTCACACTTGTGAGTCTCTCCACCAGACAGTGCTGACCAGCTGACCAGTCCCTGTAAGAGTCAAGCTGGCTTGGACATCACTAATCATGGCTGTGGCTGGAGTAAAACCTACCTGGACCATGTTCTCTGTGTAAGTGTTGGGGGAAAGGACCAGTTGCACTTTTTCCTAGGAAAAGAGAAGTGTGAACTCCTGCAGAGAGCCAGGACAGCAATCTTTTTTTNTTTTTTTGGTTTGTTCTGGCTCACCCTAGGAAAAGAGAAGTGTGAACTCCTGCAGAGAGCCAGGACAGCAATCTCTGCCAGTATCCTTCTGCTAGCACTCCGCAGCATTTGGAAGATCCCTTTATCACGGAAATACCTAGAGTGGAGGTGGTCCAAGTCCTGATGGGTTGGATGGAGAGCAAGCAGGGACCTCTCTCAGTTACACAAACCTGCTGGCCCCAGCAGCTCTCTTCTCAGAAAGCGTTATCCCAGGAAGGATTGAAATGCACTTTCTCAGAAACACAACTCCTCAGGCAGCTGCTGGCTTCATCCTTTCAGACCTCACTTCAATTCTGTAAATAAAGCTGTCTCTTTCTCCTCAGGCTGTTTCTTTCCTTCCCCCACTAACACGTTGTCACTCTTGTGTGTTAATCCTGAGCAATTTATCACCTCCCACAAAATGAGTTGTAGAATGTTTTTTAATGTTCTGGAAAGCACAGTGCATGTCACCATGGAGTGACATTGCTTGCAGCAGTACCTTATTACACACCTTTAATGCCATCAGCACAGATTAATTAATTTTAGAGAGTTTGTAGGAGAGTTTGCCACTACAGGGGGTCACACAAACATGAGAGTAGATTTGGATTCCAGCCTCCCTGCAGATCTTCTGTCATGTGCCTGTTCTGTTAGTTTGGGTTTGGGTTTTTTTCTTATGGAATCATTTGGGTTGGAAGGGACCTCTTGATCACCTAGTCCACTCCTGCTTTTGCAGGATCACCTGTAACAGGCAGACCAGGACTGTGGCTATGTGGGTTTTCAGTATCATCGCAGCTGGAGATGACTTGGCTTCCCTGGGAAACCTGTTCTGAATTTGGCAACACTCACAGTAAATGTGGGTTTGTGTCTTAGATGAACCAGTACATTTCAGTTTGTGCCCAGTGCCCCTTGTCATCACTAGGCACCACTGAAGAGAGTCTGGGTCCCGTTCTTTGCTCCCTCTCATCACATACTTGGACAAATTCACAAGATTGCCCTTGATTTAGGACATTTGAGATTAGGGATGCTAAAATTAACAGTAACAAGTTTAATACAGCTTATATTTTTTATGTAGCTCGTACTAATTGAGTAAACAGAAGTCGTTTATAGGCTGCATAGAAAGTCATATAACCCCATAAACTCTTAAATGAGACAAATGGGGAGAATGGTCCTCCAGGGAAATGTTTGGAATACAATCTTTCTAGTCATCTCAGGGAAGAGATGAAACAGGGATTATTAAATAGCTTTTTATAGATCTTGAAAACTAGCCAGATCCCAAGGCTCAGCTGTTTCAGCTAAAGACTTTAAATCTTAAGCCTGCAAGGACTGGGCCAGGCAGCTGAGCTCTTTGCACGTTTATCCCTTTGTGTCACTCTGCTGCTGCTTTTTGCTATGTAAGAATAGTGATGGGCAGCCAGCAAAGTCCCTCTGTGCCACTTTGGGCAGGCAGATGGCGCTACCAGTCTGGTAGCAGTGGTTTGTGTTTCACCTGCATGTGGCAGAGCACAGGTAATTGTGTTCCAGTGCCTAGAGGTGTTGGCTGGTCAGCTGTGCTGTGTCTCTGGGCTTTTGAGTCCACTTCTCCTTGCTTAGTGGAGTAGCCCTGCAGAAGCAGAGCTTTACATGCTTTTAGAACAATGCCCAGCTGGTGGCCTCCTCTGCTGCCTCCTGTCACACTGTCTGCTGTCATTTGTCCTGTCACTGTGTACAGCCTTGAAACCTCCATCCTTCCTCTCAAGAAAAATGGACCATGTCATTTCAGAGCCTTAAACTGTCACCAAACTCAGGAAGAAAAGAAACTCTCTGACCCTATCTTTGAAATGTCCCTGAGTTGCATTATTTTATTCTGGCCAGGCTGTGCAGGGAAAATCATTCCAACTGCACATGTCCTGTACAAAACTTTTCACATATTTATAAATGTATCGAAAACAATTTTTGAGCAAACAAGCTTTATGTCATGGGCGTCCTTATGTCAATTTTTTATGCTGGCAGACTCAACACGTAACTCATTCTTCTTAAGACACACACACACAATATTCACATACTGCATTGAACTCATACAGCTCCCTTAGAGTTAAAAGAACTCAAAGCATCTGAGCAAACTCCACCATAAAAACTGCTAACTTGCTAACTTACATGTAGCCTAAAAAAACTTCACAGTGCACCTTTCACCATACAGTTTCACTACAGGATTTACTGCAAGATTCACTGCAGGACTCAAACCTGGAATTTCTGGAGTTTACCACTGGATGGGACTCAAACCCATTGCCTCTACAAAAAGGGACCCAAAACATTGAATAACCACCCTGTAATTAGTGCATTGCTGAGTGGGCTTGAAGCACCCATGGTGCTCACCGTGCCATCATGGCCAAACGGTTATATGACTTTCTATGCATCCTGTCAAGGACTTCTGTTTACTCAATTAGTATGAGCTACATAAAATACAAGCTATATCGGACTTGTTACTATGATTTTAGCATCCCTCACCTAAAATGGTCCCAGATCAGAGGTTTCAAACCAAACAGGTCTGGTTGTCAGTGTGATTCCTCACAGCAGTGTGAGATGAGAATATCTCTTTACATCTGTGTGCACAGTGGTAATTGATACTTGATTTTATTCATCCTGCAAGGAAAATAAAATTCCATGAATAGTGGTTATTTTTTTATGCAGGCCTGAACAGCATAATGTGGGAGAATCTTCTGTGCCTCACCAGAAGGCACTGAAACTAAGCAATGACCTCAGCTTTCCTGAATGCTTCCTCATCTGTGCAGAGCAAAAACCTTCCTGCCCAGGTTTGTGTGCAAGAGGTTTGTCAGCAAAGATTTTGCATCTTTGATTACTCAAGAGGAAAAAGTAGACAGTAGAATGCTGAGGTACTATTTGTCTCTGCTTTGCAACTTGCCTAATCTCACACAAAACATGGGCTGCCTTGTTGGGTTGGAAGGTGCTGAACTCCATGTTGTCCTTCGGACCACATCTCTGCCCCAGGAATTGCCTTAGATGATATATTAGCAACAGAAGACCTGGACTGAGTTTTGTCCCTAGATCCTACTTATCAGGGTTGTCTGAAGCAACTGATCAAGACTAGGGTATTGGATGCAAAGAAAAAAAAATCCTATGGGAATATCTAGAGAGGACAGTTCTTGGGGGTAATGATGACAGTTCATGAACTGGACTATTGAGGATGTTGAGTCAGGGGAATGCTGCTTGAGGGAAAGCCTGCTTTTGCAGGACTATTCTAGACCCATTAGTCTCAGTTTTACTTCACTTGACAGACTGATGCCTGGAACATTTTATATTCAAGTCTCTGAGTCTAATGGTTTCTCAAAGGCCCAAGAAAGAGTCTTGTAGTCAGACACTGAAGACAACCACTATTTGTTACATTATTAGCAAGCTGCTTTGGACTGTTGCCGGTAAATGTTTCCACTTGTTTTCCCTTTCCAGAACTTTCCCCTGGTTTGACCTGACAGCTGTGCCACTGAGTAGATCTCTCTTTAGCCAGCTGCTAGAAAAGAAAGAGCTTATCTGGTGCCATCTAATGCCTGGTGCTTTACTGTACCAGGCACCCTGCAGAGACTGTCCTACAAAGCAATGTGGGCTGGTCAGCACCAAGACGTCTCTCACTTCAGCTGTAGTGGAACCTAGTGTGATACTGGATGACAAGTGTCTATTCTCCACAGCTGTTTCCAACAGTTTCTCAGAAATTCCACAGGAAAAGGCTGAGTATGATTCTAAATCTTCATAAACCATAATGAAACCCATGAGAAATGCTTTGCTGAGATGCACAGCCCCTTCATGGGACTAAGCGGTGCAAGAGCCAGCACTGTTAACTCTCAGACTCTTTATTCTACCCAATAACCTTATGTACACATTTTTCTTCTATGAGTTTCACTCTACACTGCTCAGCAAACTTGCTTATCCCTGGTTGCCTGAGCTTTTCTTCTTTTTTTTTCTTCTTTTTTTTTTTGTCTGAATTTGCTTATTACATGGTCTTGGCATATGAACTGCTTCAGTTTCACTGTGTTTCTATTGCAGCTTCAATACAAAACTGAATTACAAAACCAAATTACAGTTATTTTGTAGTGGCTACAGCTTTGGTGTAACAAACTAAACAGGATCACGCCCAGTCTTTCTTTTGTTGTATTTTTTTATTTATTATGGGGGATCTTGAGAAAGCCATTGCATCCTGACAGCATACTAATGATTTTGTCAGGAGGGCTCTTTCTGTTGAGACAGGCTTTCATCAGCACTTACTTCTACGTCCTTGCTGGTGATAATGCATCCCACCACCATCAGCACAGACTATATTATATGTCCTTCAACGAAAAAGGAGGTAACTGGATACTCTGTCCAAATCCAGTCGGGACAAAGCAATTTTTATTCCCTAAATTCTCTAGTTCAGTATTCTTTTGAGCTTTTTGCCACCATCTATCATGTGTTTCAGTACTGTTTGCCATGATAAAAAACTGCCTGAGGTTTTGCCTCACAGGAAATAATTTTCGTGGTGAGGCCAAGGATTAGTTATGCATGTTTCACCTAGACCCCTTGCTTAATTATGATTGCTGACAGCAACTGTACACCAGTTATTGTGTATGCCATTTATCTTACATCTGGGTTTCAGAGCAAACCCAGTCTGCAGACATGAAAGCCTGGGAGAAATCTATTCACTTGAGCATCTGGGAAGTTCTTATCAATCACTTTTGCCTAAAATATGACTATGATTGTTTTTTGGTCTTTTTTAATCAACTGTGAAGCAGAAGTGAAAGACAGACAATGGTACAGTCTGATCTGCAACCTCCACTTCATTTAGTTCCTGTAAGCAAATGAAGTACTGCAGAAAAGAGACAATGTGGGAATGCATTTGGTGTAATAAAATGTCTAAGAGTTGCAGTGGCAGTGCAGTGCATAATTTTTTGTAATTGTGAAAAGGTGGAACTGTACCTCCTTGAACAAACTGCAAGGTAATAAAGGTACAATCTACTGTGGCTGCTGGGCTTCTTACAAAGGCAAAAGTGCAGCATGAGTGTCTAATTCTGCCTCTGCATGTCCTGTGATGCAGGGAGAGCATCCACTCCCACCATGGTCTGGGATCCTTGCAAAGAAGGAACTGTAGCATAGGGCTCCAGTCCTGCTTCTTGGATAAACTGTGAGAAAGTGAGGGCATCTGCCTTCTCTCCTGTCGGTGCCTTTCTCTCTAGGAAGAGACCCATATTGTCTCTGTATGGGAGGGCAATGGATCTGCTGAAGAGAGGCTCCTCAATCCCCAGCAACTCTCGCACATGTCGTGAAATTTCCTGAAATACAAGATGAAACGGCAGAAATTCTCATTTCTCAAACCAAGACAATAGAACAACAGCTAAAACTATCCATTCCATGTCAGAGCAGCAGGAAAAAGAGGTATAATCTGAATTTTGGTACAGTTTCACGCTTGAAGTTGCAACACAAGGGAGATCTGAATCCATAAGCCCCATGTGACACTGTAAATGCAGCGCATATCACTTTCTCTCCAGATTTACTATCAGGGACGGCATCACATCTGGTCTCTTAGTGGCATAAATATAGCTCTGCTTTCACCCTTGCACTTCAAGGACAATCAAGTTATGGGTGAATGAACTGCAGTCTCTTCTGCTTAATGCAAAATCATTGCTGTTTGTGAAATTATAATGCAAATGACAATCTACACGAAAGTGTAAAAAATAATTAGCAAAAAGTCATATTGTTCACTTAGAAAATGATGAGTGTATGGTTGTCTGAGCCAGCTGGACCTGGAACTGTGAGTGAGCAGAGCCTTACCATTGTTTTTGAAGCAACTTCTGAGAATTTAACTATCTAATTTGATTGAAGCTTCAAAATACAATTTGGAAGGTTTTACTGATCTTTCACAGTATTTGCTCAAAACCTTCCCCCAATTTTATCTTGACTCTGAAAAGTAGTACTCTACTTTTTGTGATAACAAAAGAACACCAGACTTGTATCTTGAGTGGTTTTGATATTCAAAATTCCTGTACTGTAGGATTAAAACCAGCAGTAATGTCACTTGTCCACGCTGCATAGCTTCCACATAATTAGCTGTGTAATTCTCCACCAAACTGCCATGTCCCCTAAACTGCAAACAGTTTCTGTCTTGCTGAGCTGATGCTATCACTCTTATTTCTATAGCAACTATCAGTTTTGACTGCTCACGACCTTTTGTTTATATTTCTTGTTGGAAAATTGCAGCTTTAACTTTTCACCTGCTCTAGTAGACATTTCCTGAAAGACCCAAAGGGCCACATCCTGCAGAGCTCTACATACTTGGATTCTGTCAGAATACAGTTCTTTAAAACACAAATAACTGGCAGGATAGGGCATGACCTTGGAGAACATCTAAGTTCCATAGAAGTCTGTGAGATGTTTCCAATTTACTTGCAAGCTTTGGAAAATATTACTGAGATAGTCTCACTTCCAAGCTTGTGGCAGTGTCCTGGTTGTCTATTGCTTATCTAGAGGAATTTCAGTTCCTAAAAGAGGAAGAATGGGTTACAGTTGATATGTCTAACCCATGGCCTAGTATTACTCAGCAGCTGAACTAACACCATGCATAGTCCCTATATTCCAATAGGAGGGCGAGGCTTGCAAAGCTATAAAATTCTTCCACTTTTGGAAAGCACAGATGACTATAGTCTCTATCTGCTTGTACCAGAAATATTCATGAAAGTTTGCTGTCTGAAACACTTAGTGTTAAATTGATGCCTTTCTCTCAAAACAACATGAAAAATCATGGCACTAGTTAATGATTTTGGTGGCATATTTAGTTTCAAACAGTTAAGATTATGCAACCAGAGAGAACTGTGGTCAAATTGAATTTTGGGACTGTAGAATAAAATAAACAGTCTTAATGCTCTGGTCATAAAGTTTCTTCTTTCTTCTTGGTTTGAACTTCTACCTGTGTCTTCTGGTGAAAGCAACTTCAAACTGTGATGCAAAACAGATGATTTGGCTCTGTAAATGCAGTCCCTCTGTGGTTTCCACTAGGGGAGGGAAAGAGGGTAATGAAATTTAAGTCAACTTGTTGATTTTCTGAACTTTTAGGAAGCTTTGGAAGGCCAGACTATAGCCCAGAAATTCAGCCTTAACTATCAGTGTTTGTTAAAGAAAATATGTAGGTTTGAAAGGAAAAAGACCAATTACATGTCCATAAAATGAGGAAGAGACAGAGCTCTTGTTTGTGTCCAGCAAAGCGTAAAAGAAGGAAATAAAAACGAGTGGCCCTTTTGCTGCTTGAGATCAGTGGCCCAATTGCTGCAGGTGAAATCTAACTAGATTTTCATAAATTCTACAAATCAGTAAATGGAAAATTATTTAAAAGAAATTCTGAGGGTACATGCATCTTGCTAAGCAATTTTATGGGGCCAGAGGGCAACATACGCTTAAAGAAAGGCTAAGTACTTATGGTGCCCCAGAGAAGAAGCCCTAGATCTGCAGAAAGCTAAAGACCTGAACAGACCTATACTCTAAAACTATGACTGTATAAATTCGGTTGTCCAGTTTCAGGCTCACTCTTTGAATCAGCGCTCTGCCCGGGCAGACAGGCCGTAGCCCAGCCCGCCTGCCAGCCAGCAGGGTCAGCGCTGGGCGCCGAGGGGCTGAGGGAGCTCCGGGAGCCGCAGCCGGGCGCACCTGCATGTGGCCGAAGTCCGTGACGCCCATGGCGGGCAGGTTGGAGCAGTTCGCGTGGATGAGGCGGCGGCCGCTGATGCCGTTGGCCCTGAAGCATTCCTGGGCAGGGAAGCGGAGAAAAAGGAGGATCGCCCTCTGCCATTACCGCCCCCCTGCCGCTCACACACGCACACGCTCACACACACACCGAGTTCAGGGCCACCGATCCAGGCGGCGCCAAGGGCGGGGGGTTTCCTGCCCGGACCGGCAGCGCCGCACCTCATACTGGGGGAAGCCGAGCTGCGCCACCCACTCAGCCACTTCCTCGGCGCTCCAGGTAAGGAAGGGGCAGAGGGATCGCGGTCCCCCCGCGCCCTCAGGCTCAAGCTGCGGCCCTTCAGCCACTCCAGGCCCCGCGGGACCCGGGCGCGGCTCCATCGGCTCCATCCCCAGGCCACCACAGCAACGCGTCTTTCCGGGACCCCGTTACCTCGGCAACCATCACTTCCTGGAGGTGCGCCCCCTCTTCCTTCCGCCACTCCCTCACTGCTGTCAGCCTGCAACTCCGCCCGCGCCCCTCGGCTCTGCAGAACTAAATGTTGGCTGGCTGCGTTGTCGAGGGGGGAAGCTGAGGGATGAGCACCGAGGTGCCACCATCTCCTTGCGGCCCGGCTCACACGCACTCGCTCGGGTGTTTCCGTCTCCCCCGCTCGGGTGTTTCCGGCCGCCCCGCTCCAGCCACGCTCGGGTGTTTCCGGCCGCCCACCGAGCCGTGCCCATGTCGGACACGCTCTCCGCCGCCGAGTCCCGCTCCGATCCCCCGGGCGGCGACACCGCGTCCCGGGGACCCGCAGATACGGGCTGGGCAGGGCAGGGGGCAGTCCGGCGGCGCGTGTGTAGCGTTGGCCTTAAGAGGAGAGTTTCCTTTACATGGTGGGTTTGCTCGTTTCTGGCGGAGAAGCCGTGTTTCCGGGTGGCAGCTCCCTGCGGTGGCAGTGCGGTGCCCGCTGCGGACAGCAGCGCCGCGGGTGCCGCCCGCGGTGTCGGCTGTGCCGGGGCTGAGGGGAGAGGGGCGGGCTGTGGTCTCCGCGGGACTCACCTGCTCACCTGCCGCTCGAGCGCCTGGAACTGCAGCAAGAGTTCCTCTCGGTGCAGCGGGAAGAGCGAGGATTGGGGGAGGTTTGTGCTTTCCCCGGTGAGAGAGGCCCCGTCTAGCCGGGAGCTGGACTGTGCCGTGGGCTGCGTGCCCCTGGGCTGAAGCTGTCTCCTTCCCGCCCTGACTCTTGGGAATGACCAGCGGCTCCGAGGGGCATCAGCAACCTGCAATAGCCAGAACTTGTCCGTGCCCTGTTCACTGCCCTAACGCGATCGGAGAGCAGGGCTGTGAAGCGCATACCGCAGTCGTATGGGGACAGAGCTTTCCCTGAGTTCAGGAGACTCGGGGAGGACCAGGAGCTATCTTTATAGACGGTCCTTTTAGTACTGACCTAGGAATTTCCATCCCGTCAGTGCCCTTTGTGAACTGCTGCGTGATTGCTTTTTCCAGGGTTTTGTCAGCTCAGCCTTACGTGATAAAATTTGGCCTTGTTCTGTCCTTCTAAAGCTAGGATTAGTAGTTCCCGAATGAACCCTGCTTCTGAGAATGGCTTTACACCAAAAACATGCGTAGGTTTTTGTTCTCCCTTTCCTAGGGTTGAGGCCATTAAAAATCTTTGTTCTGTAAGGTTTTAGGTACAGCTTATAACACGAAAAACTGGTTGGCACAGGTCTTTGTTCCACAGCTGTGTGACCTTGTTAGTGTTTGAGTGTTGGCTGCAGGTTTTTTCCCTGTCATTGTATTATAAACATCAACATTTATTTCACCTTCTCTTCCTATATTCTGTTTGTTGTTAGAAAATGAAGACTCAGCCCAAAAGACAGAGCCTGCAGATCAGCTAGTTGATTCTTTGGAGTCCAATACTTCGCAGAGCGGGTAGGAAAACTTTTCTGTGTGTTGTGGCCCACATGTGTGACAGTCTGTTTCACTCCTGTGGCCTCTTCTGTATGGCAGCTTGTTCTGCACAGGTAAAAAGAAGGGTCTGGAAACTGAACTGTCTGCTTTGGGGCAGTATATACTGGAATCAGTATGGGAGGGCCTGTTCTTACAGGCTTTAAGGTTGTTTTAAAGCTTGTGAAATGTAGTTCATGGCTCAGCTATTCAAATCACAGTCTCATTCAGCTTGAAAGGAACTCTGTAGGGTTTTATAATCCATTATAAGAGCTAGTACATTTTCAGGGTGAAATTTTCTCTATCCTATCTGAAGGATACTTTAATAATTGAGCATGCCTGCTGTCTGTAAATCTGGTGGAAGATGTACAAGAAAATACCTTTTACTATTTTCCTGGCAATGTTTTGGCTTTTTTCTTCATTATTTGTTTTCTGTATCTCTCCATTAATGCTGCTGCTGAACCCTGTTATCAGATGTTTGGCTTGTTGGTACCAGCTGGGCATGTGGGGTTTGTGGCCAAGTAATTTCTTTGGTTACAGACACTAATACTATGCAGTGCAATTTCATTTGCCACTATACGTTTGTTGCACAAGATACAATTTCAGAAATGTGTGAGTTAATTACAGTAGGTAAACCACAGCTTCATCAAAAAATGCAAAAATCCAGGAAAACCCCTCCACATCAAACTACCCTTCTTACCAAAACAACAGTTTGATGCCATCTTGGTTTGATGCTGCTGACATCTCTGTCAGACTTCCTGACTATGAATGAGTTCTTCCATTTTTTTATTATGTCCTCTAATTTTCTTTAAAGAGATTAATACAGATTGTGAGCAAAGTAGCCAGAGTAGATGATGGATACTTGTAGACATTACCTATTAAATTTAGATCTTCTTTGAAAGGGATGGAGATGGTCCAAAAGGTTTGTGTGAGGAGAAATCAGGTGAACTCTGTCTTTGTAAAGCCTGTGTAGCTCTTCCTAATCTTTCAGTGAGACTCTTGGGTATCCGTGGTATGTAGAAGAAAAATTCCTAACCTGTAAGCTTCTGTGTTGATGGAGAACTTTTTGAGCAGATATGTGCACCTATGGTAGCAAATGACCAAATAGCCCATCTGAGTGTGTTCATGCAACTGCTAAATTGAAATGCAGATAGGCTGGAAAATGATAGCCTAGAAGTTCAAGAATTCTTCCTTTAAAAAATTGTTCCCACCAAGCATCCCTTCTTATCTTGTCCATCTGCTGCCATTTTGTGAACCTGTTATTCATCCTCTCTGAGTTGTTCTTACAGACATTCTGGTCTATCGTGCCAATTGTAGGAAAGGAAATTACACTGTTGAGAGATTGTAAGTAAAAAATGGTTTTGTTTCTGGATAAATTCTGTAGTGCCACAGGATTAACAATTTGAAAACAAAAGCTACATTTGCACTGTTCAAGTCTTCTCTGTGGATGCAGAATGTGTCTTAATTGAGCTGTGTGTATTTTATTTTATTTTTAATTATTCCAAACTATTTTCATAGTCTGCTTCCCTGCTAATGAGAATATTTCTCATTTCTGAAAGGAGACATTTGAAGAAATGCATTTTTTTTCCATTAATGCTGTGTTCTCATGTTTCTGATCCTTTAGAGCAAGGCAGTTGACATTGATTTTTATACTGCTGTGAGAAGGTTTTGATTTTCAAAAGTGCAAATATTTCCATTCTTATTTAATACTAGGTTGCTTCTCATAGAAGTTTCACACACGTAATGAGAACATTACAGAGGACACTCTTCAGAGTTCATTTGGAATTATAAGTCTACCTATAGACAACATGCAGCAATTTTTTTCAATATAATTTAGAAGAAAATCCTTAACAGAGAATAAATGCCAGAGACGTTTCATTTCTTGCCCATTCTTTTCCTGCTGCGTACCATTCTTATTGTTTTAGCATGTTATTTTCCTTTGTTACAGAGCAGTACTTGGACCTCTTTGCTTAAGTTGCTGTGCTGCTCGTTGTATGTCTTACTGCTTGCTTATCTGTGGACTATATTTGAATGTGGCAAAGACACACTTGGGTGCTCCCTGCACCTGTTGGGATTGCTAGTGGGAAAAGCATAATGGGCCACTTAAATGGATAAGTGGATGGCTGTCTTCTCGGATGGCTGTCAAAATTGTTCTGAATTCTTTCATTGATCCAGTTGACCTCTGAGGGAGTATGCCAATGCCATGCAGCAGCTGGCATGAATAAGTTGTCCTTTCCTGGGCAGAAAATTTGCTACTGATGTCTGTCCGTAGTATAGTGTTGGTGAGCCAGCATGCTGTGGGGTGAGTGCAGTGAATTTCTGCTATATAAAGGACAGTAAATATGGAGTATCCCACTGAAGTTGCTCCCCCTGGCTCACATGGAAGGTGATTATGCAGAGATGGCATGACTGGGGTGGGCAGGGGTTCTTTGTCCAGTTGGCAGGTGCTGATCACAGAAGCTTGTTCCTTCAATTCATCTGAGTTCCAGAGCAGTGATTCCTCTGCTGGCTGTGCCCTGGGTGCAAGTGCTGAATTGTACTGCTCTCTTCCTCCAGAAGGTCACAGACTGGGGCACACCTGAGCATAGGCACAACAGAGCATTCGAAAGAAGGAATTGGCACTCTGAGGGACCAGAAAGTGGCTGAACTAGAAGAGAAGCTGCCTGACCAAATCCAGTCTCTCAAAAAGGTAGATGGATGTTTCTTATGTCTGAGAACAAAGACAGAAGTGCAGGAACAGTTCTCCCACCATACTACTGTGCTTACCGCTATGGGACTGAGGCTCTAAGTGTTAAGATAAAAGCAGTATTAACATAGATTCAGTTAAATTTTTTCCTGTACATTAGTGGGAGATAAATGGTATCAGTCCAATTTGCAAAATCCCTCTTGTGTCTTCAGCTAGTCCTTGCTTCCTTGCTTACTGAGGCTTCAAGGTAATTCTCACCTTCTGGTTTTATCTGGTGCTTCTGGAAATTCCATTCTTGCGGATTTATGGAAGAGGGAACTGAAAGTCTCTTGTTTCTTCAAAAACAGCCAATTTGTTTGCCTTACAGATAGAGTCAGGAAAACCTGTGCAAGTGACACCAAGTTCAGGACCTGTGAGTTTGCATATATCACAGAATCACAGAA
>WAAE01017538.1:0-15106 GCA_013400495.1 Nicator chloris | reverse complement strand
TTCCTTTTATGACAAAGTAACCCAAATTATGGGTTCCCTTGATCAAGAGAAACCAGTGGATGCACTCTTTTTGGATTTCAGAAAAGCTTTCAATAGTGTCTCTCATGGATAAAACATCCAGGAACACAGCTGGATAAATATATCATGGGATGGGTGGGCACATCTGGCTCATGGGTCAGGCACAAAGGGCAATAGTGAATTGGGTGACATCAGACTGGTGACCTGTCACCAGTGGGGTTCCACAGTGCTCCATCCTTGGCCCTGTGCTCTTCAACATCTCCATAAATTACTTGAACTCAGGAGTGGAAAGGATCCTAGCTCAACCTGCAAACAATACAAAACTGGGAGAAGCTGTTCCAAAACTGGGAGGAGCTTTGACTCCTTCAAAGACAAGATGGCCCGACAGAGAGATCATGGCAAATTGGAGGACTGGGCAATCACCAACCATTTGAATTTCAACAGGGAAAGTGTCAGATTCTGCACCTGGGAAGGGATAACCCTGGGCAACAAGAGCCTGGAGAGCAGTGCCTTGGAAAGTGACCACAGAACTGAATGCAGTAACATTCATTTGACAGAGGAAAAGAACAGTAAAGCAGAGTAATGAAAAGGAAAAATGAAGTTCTGTTTGATTCTTTTGGAAATATGCTAAAATGTTAGGTTTTGATCTTTGACCTATAAACTCATTCCCATGAGAATGGATTTGGACTTCAGATAATGTGTTGACCCTTATACAACCAATGAGAAGGTCAGAGACAGAGATGGAGGACACATTTCTAACCTAAAGTTCAAAAGTGAATTTTCTCGAACATTGGAAAATTTTAAAAATTTAAAACTTAAAATTTCAGTCTCAATTTTAATTGAATTTGGTGATACATTTCTGACTGGTGACTTTATTAAGTCAAAATCTGAAAAACAACATAAGCTTTACAAGTAGAGTGTAAACTCATTTCTTCTTTTACTCAGACTCTTGGAAATGTTGAAAGCAAAATACATCTGTCATGAAAGAGAAATGAGGCTGAACAATGAGATTAAGTCCATCAAGGTCATCTGAGCTGAATGATCCACAGGTCCCTTGTCAAATCACTGATATATTAAGGTGGGGTACATCAGGGCAAAGACATGAGCTTATGTCTTTCTGAAGTGTTTACTAGAGGTCATTGTCAGAGCCAGGATACTGTTCAAGAGCAATATTTCACCTGATTCCATAGAGTTGTTTTTCTGTAAAAGGTGGACAGAAGTAAAACACATGAAGATTTGTTACAAAGAATAAAGAGTATAATTATTAAAACCTCTCTGAGAAAATGACCAGACCTAAACTTTACCTGCTAAGATCTGCTGTACTCTCCTCTGAGATTTTCACAGCTGTATTTTAAAGGAACTGTAACTGGAATACCAGATAGAAAAGATTTCCCTGAAGCTACATGTCTCTGTATACTAAATACATTTGTACATTTGTAGCTGTCACCTCAGAGTGTCTGACCCAGAGAGAGCATGCTCTGAGAAAATGTAACAATTTTCTCTTTTGCAAACCATGTTTGTTACTTTCTTTTTGATCTGAAATTCCACTAAATGAATCACTAACTAGAACAGACAGAGAAATGGAGCTGATGAACTGAAACATGACTAAGGCAGAAATAGTTTTTAACTGCTTAACTTTTATTTCTCCAATGTCTATCTCTGTAGGTGATTGTGTGAAAAGATTCCCCTGCACTCTATTTTGAATAGGTGTTTGGTGTAATTCTAGAGATGCATTGAGCCATGATATCACAAGCAACAGGTTTGATCATCTCAACCTACACTCCCATCCTGCCCAAATTTCAATCGATGTTTCATCATGGGACTGGAAATCACTAGACCAAGAGTTCCATTAAGAATTCTCAATAGTGGTATTTTTGAATTTCTTCTTCAAAAGCACTTTGTGAAAACTATAAACAACTGAACAGACATTAAAAAGAAGTTTAGAAGGCTAATGACCCTCCCAATGTCTTCATGTTGGCAAAGGGAGTGTCAAAAAGTTGAACTCACGTACTAAAGGAAATGCAGGTAACCTCCAGTGACTTCCAGATTATCCCTGCTGTCATCTGATAAAGTTTGTATCAATACAGCAAATGTGAAGTGAATGACACTACTACTCCCCTTGGTTGAATTTGCTGTGAAGAGCAGCTGTCACCACCAGCTCTGGGAAAAGCAGCGAAATGAGTGAAGGCAACTGGCAATTAATTGTTCAAATGGCACTAGGAAGGTTGTGTACAAGTCCTGTGCGGACCTCTCAGCTGCACAAATCAGGCTTCCTTCCTCCCCTCCTTCCTGCCTTCCTTCCCTCCTTCTCTCGTTCCCTCCTGCCTTCCTGCCTCCCTTCCTGCTTTTGATTCTGGTTTTGGTACATCCTGTCCATTTGCTCCTCTCTTCACTTCAATTATTTCCTTTTTAAGTTTGACTGATTGTCTTGAAAAATGCTTGAACCAAACTGGATGAACCAAAAAGTCATTGAGTACTCCATATCTTCTCTATGCCAACTTGCACAAGTTTATTACCATCTTTTTTTTTTTTTAAGACCTGACACCTAACTCGTGTGTTTTGCCCTAAGTTAACGGAGGGATGGTGCACAGTGTCTCTTTAAAATTAGGCAATGCACGTGCTTGAGCCCTCCTTTTCTTTTCTCTCCAGCCTCAGAGGAGGTTGCCTGATTCAGGTCTCACAGTAGCAACCCAAGAAGTTGCATTTCAAAATCCATTACTATTTCAGAGGTAATTTTGCAATACCTTTCCACAAGACACCATGCCAAGCTCAGACTGGGGGAGGGCTGTGGCCACCACTATTCATGCTCAGCAGAACTGTTTATTTTTCCCCCACATTGGGGCAGTGACCCAAGACAGCAGCACCAATGCCAGATAAGTCTAGCAGGCAGCAGGAGGAGGCAGCGTCAACACTGACCTCAGACACAACGACACATGGGACCTGGTGCCACATCCTCTCCCTGCTCAGTAGGACCATTTCTTACTCCTGCAACACAGCAGTGACTTGGAGCTGCAGCACTGGCACCACCTGGGTCCAGCCAGGAAGCAGGGAAAGCAGGGAAACTGACATGCGTGTCCGGAGCTGCCGCACACAACGTCAGCATCCCCCATCTGCCACTGGAACTGCCTTGTAAGCTCCTGCCTTCCCAGTCTTTTGTCCTGCGGGGAAGGATCATCCAAGCAGCTTATCTCCCACACTGTCTTTGTTTTCCAGTCCATGCAGTCTGCTGTGGCAGCTGCCATCTTGGGGGCAGGGCCTTCCCTGCCATCTTGCCTTCTTTGTTCCCCGGGCGTGCACGGGATTCAGCACCGTTGGGTCTACTAGTTATTGATGTTATCTTGGTTGCTGCTGGCTTGTTTTTTAGTAAACTATTTTAGTAAACTCATTTGGGAGTCTCTGCCCCATGTAATTGTCTTAAACTGAGACAAAATGCTAACATTGGTATCAATGGCACTTAGACCCATTCTTTCCGTGTTCTGCTTTGTGTAACAAATTTGTGTTTATAAATTCCTACAGAGCAGGAGAAGATATTTTTGGTTACTGTGGTAAAAGCATGCAGCTTTATTATGAATTCTTGCATAACCTAGGATGTATGTGAAAATAGTAGATATCAAAATGCTTGAATAACTGAAGATTGAGAAGGTTGTATATTCTCAATTTGTCACAGGCAGTAAAATCCCTTGATCTATCTTTGTATTTTACATTTTGCTACAAGGACCTGTAACAAAACATTTACAACACTTGCCCTGCTCATACACACTCTTGTACAAGGCTGCAAGACAAACATTTCTGGTGGGGCTGCTTCCACTTTGCTAGCTTATCAACCCCTTGCATCATGAAAGATAGCAACTGTGGATCAGAACCTAAAAAACTTGAGATACATCAAACACATGACATTTGTATATGCCACTACCCCATGATAAGATTTTAGGTCTGCTGCCTATTTCCTTTCAGATACCTTAAGTTTTTTGCATCCCTCCATAATCTTTACCAAAGCTCCTGTGGCCAAAATTCAGTTGTTCTGTCTCAGGAACTTTTCTTGATTAAATAAATTAGCTTAGTGATTCAGCTCCTGCATCGTGTTAAAACTCAGGTTGCCAGCAATTATTCCTTCTGACAAAGAAAAATTTATTTATTGATGTCTGCATGTAACACCATTCAAATAAATCTGTTTCTAAGTGAAGTGTCTGATTTACTGCCTGAGACTATCTGAAAAACATGACTATTCAATCCAATCTCAGATTTACAAGTCAGTTCAAAACACATTCAACTGGGTCATGCTGCCTCTAGCCCTGACTGATAATGAACTGATCTGTGATTTGACATTAAACTCAATTATTGGAAAAGAAAAAAAATTGCATCTTTCAAATACATTAGCAAAATTGTCACTAGATTTTATCTTCTGTTACATCAAAGAGACTTCAGGATACTTTTTCTCAGGTTTTATTGCTAAAACACTTTAATTAAGAAAGGTCTGCAATTTTCTGAATTTTGTTGATGGGAACCAGGCGCAAAAGCTTGGATTTGCATATGAAAGCAAAACCCCTATGATATCTAGCTGTCAGCATTTTTTTCAAATGGGATATAAACCTGTCAAAGACTCTTTAATGTTATAGCACATACCAGACTCTTACTTCAGACTACAGTGCATAAAAAGTAAACATAGTTTACTCTGCCCTAGTTGCTTTCCAAGAACTTAAGATAAAACTTTTTCAGCCTAGCTTTTTTTGACTTGAACATAGCGACTCTTAAAGTGTTCAAGGTGAGCAATATAAACACGACTGATGTCTTCCACTATATTTTAATGTGGGGGGTTTTGCTTTCATTTTTCACAAAAGCACATGTCATTATAACGATTTTTTATGTCTTTTCCCTCTAGATACATGCCTCATCCATGTAGGCACATTTAACCCTATTAATTCAGGCATGCATAACATGGTTTAGTACATATATTGCTGTACACGTATTGTGGGACAGACTCTCCCTGATACGAGCAAATAACTTCCCTACTAATCCCATTGACTGAAGTGGAAGTATGGAAACTCACGTTGGTTTCATGACCATTCATCAGGGCTCATCTGCACTGTATGCATATGCCTTTTACAAGGCTTGCTGCTTGTTGGACTACACATTTTTCACCCTCCCCTTCTTTGCATAAACTTTTAAACATGCCTTTTGTTCATTATATCCTAGGCAGATGAATGTTGCTGGGAGGAAGGTTGGAGTTTGGTGTTTTATCCCCCTAATGCAATCTTTTGCTAGTATCAGTTCATATTCATAAGGACAGTAGTCTTGCATTCAAGTTTCATCTCCAATATTGTAATTGAATGAAGGTGTGCATGTTTGCTTCTAGAGCTGATGGCTGTATATGTGTACGATCAATTGCTCCTCCTTCCTCCACTGTGTTTTTGCCTTCTCCCTCTAATTGCTTCAGACTTTTGCCGAGTGTTGCCCACCAGTAACCACTCACTGATCCTGCTCTTCCTGAGCACCAAATCAGAGGAGTTGGCCCCGAGTTCTGTTCTTCTGCCTGAAGGAAGAAACATGAAGTGAACAACTCTTCCTTACTGTAGTGCTTAATATATAGGTAATGATACTTAAACGAGTAAGTAAACAAAAACATAATTCGAGCTTTGTGTTGCCAGTTTCGAGTGGATCTAATAGTGCTTTTTAACAATAGTTTTTATTAGATTGTGGATTGTCTCTGAGGACTCTCGACTTTACCTTTTCTGAAACCATTTAGGGATCAAGGGGCTCTAGGACACTAAAAAATATACCAACAGAATAACTTTTATTTAATTGTTCTGAGGTCAGAACTTTCACTTACCTTCCCACTACATTAATTTCTTTTCATTTTTTTCTTGGATATTTTCAAGGTCAGTAATGTGTTGACTATTTTTAGTTAATTGCTAACAGATGTACTCTATTGAGTACATCTTACTACCTGTCCTGAAATTTAAATACTCAAACCAGCTTTAACACTTCTAAATATAATACCTGTTTTATAGCTGCTAATCTGTTGAGTTTCACAACAGGGTACTTTTTTCATTAATTCTTTGCCTTAAGCCATTCTTTATCTATAATTCTGTTTTACTTTACAGTGTTTAAAAGAGTACCTCAGCATCGTATGGACTTTCCACTGAGTTTCAAGTATTTCAAGTACAGATTATTTTTTGATGTTGATTAGGTTTTTTCTACTACTAATTGCTTATTTTTTGGCCTCTAAAATTCACTAATTCTGATTCTTCACCTATTTACCCTTCAACATGGATAATTCATTCTTCTATATAAAACCAACAAACCAACCAAACAAAAAACAACAAAAATTTAGAAGTATACAGATAATAATGTCTATCGTAACAAGTGAAACTCCAGAATAAGAAAGGAGACCTATTTTCTTTTATTTGAAAAATATTTTTTTCTCTCATATTGATAAGGACAGTAGAACAAAACAGAACAGCACAACCTTGGAGAAATAGATAAAGGATGTAATTTAGGCAAACAGGAATTGTGCAAAATGCAAACAGGATGACAGCTCGGCTCTGCAAGGCTTACTAAGTAGAAGTTATGCAAAACAATGATATTGTGCTTAGTCAAAAGTGGGGGTCAAGGAACAGTCACCTAAAGAAAGACCCCAGTCATTGAACACCACTGAAAAGAACCCCAAAGAACCATGTAAGGACTTCTGGTAGGGGTACAACTATGGAAAATAAAGGAATATATATGCATCAAATAATCAGGGATAGCTGATGAATATGTAATCAATGTATATGACAAAAACCCTCTTTACCTGATGCTGAGGGCACTCCATTAGAGGAAGGATGCTCCAAGTGACCAGCATGCTGCAATAAGGAATGACAGATGTCTAATACTCAAAACTGTGTTAGAAAGTTTCTACCTGGCCGATTTCTGTATCAAGATATTCTATGCATGAGAATTATTATCTCAGGGAATCTGAGGAAAAATGCACCAGAATAGTAAAAATACATTTACCACAGTGCCTTTAGCAGACACTCGTGATGTAGTTTTTGAGGCACTACACTAATGTGCACCAGAAGTGTCTTGGTTTAAGATGATTTAAGGGGGACATCCTAGAAAGGGTTACCTCCTCTATAGTTTAAGGCATCCTTTTCCACCAGTAAGGAGAAACAAATACAAGCAGATTTAAGTGAAAAAAAATAAGTTTATTAAAAAAAAAAATAGCAATAAGAAAAAATAACTGTAATAGTCACTAGCTATCAAGTTGCTGAAATCTCACCAATCCTTGGGAACAAGGAGAAATTAAAATGGCAGAGTAACACCTCCCCTGGATGGTGGTCCCCACTGCCAGTTACTGTAGAGACACAAAGGAGGGAGACAAAGGTAAAAATGGTTTCTTCCCCCTGCCCCTTTCCAACCCCCAGGTCCTCCAGCAGTGGCAGCTGCTCTGTCAGCAAATGCAGCCACGAGCTCTGGCAGCTGGTGCTCGCTCAGGGGCTACAACTTGTGGAGGGCCTTCTCCTTCCTCTCAGCACGAGATGGGAAGGCAGGCAGCTGGGGCAACCTGGTGCCTTCTTGCCTCGGCCGGGTGCTGCCAAAGGGCTAGGACGACTCAGACTGGAGCAGGGCCACTCTGCTCCTCCCTGAGTGATGCTGCAGCAGCAGACAGGCACTCCCACAGTTTCCCCAGAGTTAGTCCAGGGCAGTGAAACTACTCTCTCAATAAAAACAAAACCTCTCAGAGCAACACCTTTGGGAAAAAACCCCAATCCTGTTGGTCGTCTCTCCAGAGATTTGCAATACAAATTTCGTCTTCTATGAATATAATCAAAATTTGACTTGAGATGTCCCCTGTGAGGCCAGAGGGAGGTTTTCTCCCATTTTTTACAAACACAGTAATTAACTAGTAATGTTAAGCTCATAGTTCTAAACCATTAAGACAAACCACTTCACTATTGACCCTTGTTGAAATGAATCAGCTGTAAGAACACTTATATCCTCACTTATATCCTTCTAGATTATTTTTATCTGTACATGATCTCCTACTAGGACTTGAGGATAAATTTTGCAATACTGTGTCTTTTTGTTCTTTTTCTTTGCTAATACAGTTAAGGTAAAACCAAAGCCATGAATCAAATCCATCAAGACTTCCAATTGTTGGTTTTTCCTTGTCAATAGAGAGTGATTGATGCATGTCATTTTTTATATATGTTTACATTGATCTTAGCTGCATAATAGAAGGTATCAGTCTTCTGATAAGCTTGTTTGCTTATCTTTACAACAAAAAAAGCTGTAATGATGCCAAACTGTTTTGAATTTTCATTTCATATGAGGAACATCTACCTTTCGTGAGCTGTCTGCACAAGATTTTTTTCCTGATATAACTACATCTATCAAGCAGAGAAAAAAAACCAACAAACCCTACTGCCTGAACTATAACTACCTGAGTTATAAATAACTTGAAAGAAAATACAGCAGAGCTTACTCAATTGTTGGTATGATTTATTATTTCAGACAAAAATGATGGTTGTACCTGAGCCTTCAGGACAAACAAATTACAGTGAAATGACGAGTAGCAACACAGTAACTGCAGGACTCAGTTTATCAGTATTTAAGGAAATGACATTTAGACTGTAAAGTTTTATGTTTTCCCAAAGTTATTCAGTCTATCAGCTACTCCACTGCTTGACTGTGGCTAACAACAGCTCATATGGTATTGTCATATGTTGATATAAACTAGTAAACAAAAATCCTAAGCTTTCCTGTTTCTTATTCAATGTTTTTATTAATGACACAGAAAAAGATCTCAAGAACACCTCAGCAAGTTTGCAGATGACACCAAGCTGAGTGGTGCAGTTGACACATTTGAAGGACAAGGAACCATCCAGAGGGACCCAGACAAGCTTGAAAAGTGGGCCCATGAAATCTCATAAGGTTTAAAAAGACCAAGTGCTTCACCTCGGTTGGGCCACCCCCATTATCAATATAAGCTGGAGGATGAACAGATTGAGAGCAGGCCTTTGGAGAAGGACTTGGGGGTGCTGGTGGATGAGACACTGGACAAGAATTGGCTGCCCCTGCAGCCTAGAAAAACAATTGTGTCCTGTGTTGCATCCAAAACAGCACAGCCAGCAGGGTGAGGGAAGAGGTTCTGCCCCTCTGCTCCACTCTGAGATCCCACCTGAATGTTATGGCTAGCTATTGGGTCCCCAGTAGACAAAGGACATTAAACCCCTTGGAGCAAATCCAGAGGGAGCCCACCAAGGTGATTAGAGGAACATAGCACATCTCCTTTGAGGAAAAGCCAAGAGAATTGAGACCGTGGGAAAGAGAAAGCTTCAGGGTGACCTTAATGCAGCCTTCCAGTATCTTAAGGGAGCTTACAGAAAGATGGAGAGAGATTATTTACCAGGGCATGTAGTGATAGGACAAGGGGAAATGGTTTTAAACTGACAGTGGGTCTAGATGAGATATTAGGAAGAAATTCTTTACTGTGATGGTGCTGAGGCAGTGGAACAGGTCACTCCAAGAAGTACCCCACCCTGGAAGCATTTAAGGAGAGGTTGTATAGGACTATGAGTAATCTTGGAAGGTTTCCCTGCCCATGGCAGAGGGTTTGAACTAGATGATCTATAAGGTCCCTTCTAACCCAGACCATCCTCTGATTCTGTGGTTCTCTGTATGTTCTCTTTTCCAAATATGCCCACAAAATGCTCTTGCCTTTAGGTCATTCTGTGTAAGAGCCCAGTGGAATTCAAGTTTATGTTCTTCTATTTTGCCCTGCCATTAGCAGAAGAGGAATAGGTAAAGACACACCTTGAGATCAATATACTGTGACCTCACAGTTAGGGACTCAGGGCCCTAAAGCATTTGTCTACAGAACACCAATTATTTCTTTGTCANTGTTTTTATTAATGACACAGAAAAAGATCTCAAGAACACCTCAGCAAGTTTGCAGATGACACCAAGCTGAGTGGTGCAGTTGACACATTTGAAGGACAAGGAACCATCCAGAGGGACCCAGACAAGCTTGAAAAGTGGGCCCATGAAATCTCATAAGGTTTAAAAAGACCAAGTGCTTCACCTCGGTTGGGCCACCCCCATTATCAATATAAGCTGGAGGATGAACAGATTGAGAGCAGGCCTTTGGAGAAGGACTTGGGGGTGCTGGTGGATGAGACACTGGACAAGAATTGGCTGCCCCTGCAGCCTAGAAAAACAATTGTGTCCTGTGTTGCATCCAAAACAGCACAGCCAGCAGGGTGAGGGAAGAGGTTCTGCCCCTCTGCTCCACTCTGAGATCCCACCTGAATGTTATGGCTAGCTATTGGGTCCCCAGTAGACAAAGGACATTAAACCCCTTGGAGCAAATCCAGAGGGAGCCCACCAAGGTGATTAGAGGAACATAGCACATCTCCTTTGAGGAAAAGCCAAGAGAATTGAGACCGTGGGAAAGAGAAAGCTTCAGGGTGACCTTAATGCAGCCTTCCAGTATCTTAAGGGAGCTTACAGAAAGATGGAGAGAGATTATTTACCAGGGCATGTAGTGATAGGACAAGGGGAAATGGTTTTAAACTGACAGTGGGTCTAGATGAGATATTAGGAAGAAATTCTTTACTGTGATGGTGCTGAGGCAGTGGAACAGGTCACTCCAAGAAGTACCCCACCCTGGAAGCATTTAAGGAGAGGTTGTATAGGACTATGAGTAATCTTGGAAGGTTTCCCTGCCCATGGCAGAGGGTTTGAACTAGATGATCTATAAGGTCCCTTCTAACCCAGACCATCCTCTGATTCTGTGGTTCTCTGTATGTTCTCTTTTCCAAATATGCCCACAAAATGCTCTTGCCTTTAGGTCATTCTGTGTAAGAGCCCAGTGGAATTCAAGTTTATGTTCTTCTATTTTGCCCTGCCATTAGCAGAAGAGGAATAGGTAAAGACACACCTTGAGATCAATATACTGTGACCTCACAGTTAGGGACTCAGGGCCCTAAAGCATTTGTCTACAGAACACCAATTATTTCTTTGTCATCAATCCTCTTTCACCAAATAAGCACTGACTGGATGTGTTTTCCCAAGACAAATTTTTATACTGAACATCTGCTACTACACAATATATGCTTGTCCTAAAGAAGCTCCAACTAATTATAATCAACAGCTAAACGAGTAAGGTGGAAAAGCCATTTCCATATCTGTTTCTGGCAGGTAGTCATCCAAACTGAATAACAAGGGGTGTCTTTCAAAAAATAGTTCACCAGTATCAAAATTATTCTTTTTGTAATGCAAGTACTCATCATAAAATAATTTCCCTAATAATAGATGAACAAGAAGGTGAATGTAAAAGTTGATTCTGCCTCAAAGCCTGATAGAGACCTAGCTGATGTGAGTGGAAAGAGCCACGGGCTTTTAGGGAAACTGGGCCTGGCTCTTAGAGAACCCAGATCTTGATTCTCCAGTGTAATGGACTGTAGTAGCTGAAAATAAAATGATTAGTTGAAAATATTCAGAAATGTGAAGGCAAAGTAAAAGGAGGAAGAAACTGGTGATGAAAATGTCAGAACTTGTTTTCTTGGTTCATCAAGGAAATAAACTTGTCTTAACAGAGAAATATAAAAGTATTTGGAATGGAGAATAACAATCTTCAGCATTTCCCCCAGAATATTCTGAGTTGGAAGGGACCCACAAGGATCATTGAGTCCAGGTTTTAAACTAAAGGCCTGTACAGGGATCAAACCCATGAGCTAGGTTTATTAGCACCATGCTCTAACCAGCTTAGGTGCCTGCTGGTGGCTAATTTGGAATCTCTTCTGTACCCTGCCCTTTTAATCACACACTGGAATGAAGCAAAAGTACAAAGTATTATCATTTTGAAACAAGGTAAAAACCCATGATCTTGGTGAAAGAAGTACTAACTGCATAAAAATGTGGAGAAAATAATTGAGAACTTCTCTCAGTAAAATATATTTTAGTACGTGCATGGTTGATCTCTGTGGAACAAAAACATTTATCTTTGGAGGAATTGTGGTGGGCCAATTGGATGGTCATTTCTCAAGGCATTTTCTTTCCTCCTTTATTATATTTGCAACAGTATTCAAAAGTCAGGAATAGCTTGTAAAGTGTCATACTATTTTTAATTGTTAGCCTATGACACTTGCTGAAAGGAAGGGAACAGATATCTCACAATATGTTCAAATATGCATTGCAGCCATGTTTGATGGGTATGAAAGAGGCTTAGTACATTTTACACATTATTTATTATTCAGGATTCCATACAATTCCTGGTGTTCAGAGTCCATACTTGATTATTAAAATATGTGTCCTAATCAAAGTCTCTGGCTGATTCAAAGGGGAATTTAAGATCAAGTAACTAAAACACATTCTTTGCAGATATTATAGAAACAACAGAAAGGGAATGGCACATTAGTCCAGACTGCTGTCAGTACAAAATTATTCCTTACATAATATTTTTCAATACTTTGTGTAATAAAACTGTTTGTATTCTTAGAGATGAAGCTTTTTCCACCATTTCTAAAGGGATATTGCTTCATAACCAAATAGTACTTAATGTCTAGTTTGATTTTTTTGTTGTTGAATTTTCAAAACACATATTTGCACATTTTTATTGATTAATTTAGCAGAACATAGCGACAGCAGCATTTCAATATGTATTTTAAGGAAAAATCAGAAATATAGTCCGTGTTCTACACTTAAAAACAGCATGTGAATTACTTAGCTTACTGCACTGAAGAATCTCTGCTCTGTCTCTGTTTATACTCAAAAAATACTAAATAAGAGCAAGGAAAAGGAAGAAAATTTTTGAAGTTGTTCTGCCTTTACCTTTATCATCTTCAAAATTTCATACTTGTTTTCAATTATTTAAGTTGTTGCAGAATTTTTGTCTTAGTTTGTGATAACCTTATCTGATTTTTTTTTAAAAAAGAGAGCAAATGTAATATCAGTTTCATTAAATCAAAAATCATTTAATGTTCCTAGTATTCTTTTTCAGATATTATTTTATTGTTAGTTTCAAATATCTAATATTGTGATTACTACTCATGTTGGTGACAATAAAAATACAAGGTAATGAGGGAGTATTAAACATGATTTCTCAGTTTTGGGATTGGGCTTTTTTTTGGAGTAAATAGCTGTTACCACTCATATTTTCAACCAGATGGTCTGTATTTTTTAGAGGAACCTTAGCAAGGGTCACCACTTAGAGGAAGCAGGAGACTTTATTTATTCCACAAGACCTCTCATTTTCCCTTTGAGAGAAGATAAAATAGATAACAAAACACAACATCTTCCAATTATAACTACACTTCTCCTCAGCAGGAGAACACAAAATTGGTAAGATCTACTGCAAAATAAAAAGAGTTTCCATGTATTTTAAATTAGTCTTTGCAGGTCTTTTTTCTGCTGTCATGGTTGTATGTAAAATGAGGCCTATAAACTTCTGACAATACGTGAGACATTTGAGGAATTTGCCATTTAAATCTTACTCTTGAACTACATCATAACTTCTGTATTCACTTAGACTATTCCTGGACTTATTTGCTGCTCAGAACTGCAAAGAACATTCAGAGCAAATACTGAAACTCTTGTGTTTTCCTTGTGTCTTTCCTACCCTGGGATGAAAATAGCCACTGAATATTAGAAGAAAAATAAAATAACCACAAATACGGGAAACCTTGTGTACAGGTGGCGTTCTCTCCTCTGAGGTAGGCGTACACATAATCTAATTTCTATGGGTTTCTAATTTTTGTCATGGAAAATAGTAACTATATTCACAGCAATAAACTTTGTTTAACACAGGAAAGTATGTTCAAACAGTCCTATTCTGCTCTTGGGAATAGTGACCAAGATGGATAATAACAAGGACCTTTCATATCTGTCAGTTCTAAGCTGAAAATTTCTCCAAATTTTCAGCAGCAAATGAGGGAGTTGATGCATAGAACACTGATGGGCTCCTATTGCAAAAAAGTGATCCAGGCAAAAAGAAAATTTTTAAAAATCTCAAAAGATAATCCAGCAGTCAGAACTGTTTGAAGCCACAGTCCTGGCTCTGCCAGCCTTTGTGGTGTATTGAATTTCTTGCTTAATGTCTCAATTTATAAGATCCCTATTATCAAATACACAAATTCAATAAACAAAAATCCTATCAATACACAAATACACTTTACCAAGAACAGCTATATGAAACCAGGACACCTACTTTCTCTTCTGTAGGTTAATTTTCCTTTTTCATGCCATATATCTGTCTTGTTCCATACAGATTATTGAATAGTCTCCCCTTTTGTTAAAGAATCCATAAGTGTGGCAGTTCCTGGAGATGAAAAAGAGTGCCTGTATTAACATATTCTAACTACAGAGCAGCAGTGTACTGCTGAAAACTGCAGGTAAATACTGCAATAATTCCACATTATTTGTGCTCCTGGATAGCACATCAAAATGAGCATGTAGCTAGCTAAGTGAAAGCCTTGAAGTCTGAAGGATAAATGCAGATGGAGAAGATACCAAAGTATTTAGAAATCCACAGCTTTCAGTGAGACAGAATTAAAGGTGGTCTAAGTACAGCAAGGCAGGGTGGCATTTGGGCGGAAGATGAAGAAAGACCACACTGTGTCCAAATGAAGTGATAACAAGCACTCAAGAGAAAAG
Organism: Nicator chloris; assembly: GCA_013400495.1. Taxonomy (NCBI): domain Eukaryota; kingdom Metazoa; phylum Chordata; class Aves; order Passeriformes; family Pycnonotidae; genus Nicator; species Nicator chloris. The sequence continues at coordinate 454 of WAAE01017538.1, read as the reverse complement.
ACTAAAAGACAAGCAGTAGCATCTTCAGGTAAAATGCAAGCAGAACAAATCAAAAACTCTTGATGGAATTGCCTTCATCAAAATCTGGTTATCTGATGATAACTACTACTTAGTTTGAGTATTAGCTCAGTAGGTTTATCAAGCTCCTGCTTCCAAGGAAAGAAAATTTATCCACAAGAAAATTTTGTGGATAAATTACCTGGTTGTAAATGGGTCCAAAACTTTGGTGGTGAACCTGTGCACAACACAGCCCTTGTTTCCATCTGCTACGAAATGGTAAATGTAGGTTTCGTACTTCTCCTGAGGTTACACTGGAGTTGTTTGTACAGATGTTTCTGAGAATGCTCCCTAACCTGTCAGTAGTCACTTTTAGGAATTAAGAAAGATTAGGGCTCTAGAGAAGCAAATGTGAACAATTTCATTATAATTTATAGTTGTCCTAGGATGACTTTAT
>WAAE01017537.1:0-55277 GCA_013400495.1 Nicator chloris | reverse complement strand
TTTTTTTTTTTCTTGCTACTTACTTTAGACAGATGCTGCCTTACAGGATAACTCCTGAAATCTCAGGAAAACTTACATAGCTACAGCTCAAGTTAAAGGATTTCCAGAAATACAAATCTCCAAGAGAAAGGAGAAAGTTGCATCTCCAAAGTCTGAAGCATGTCTTGTGCAGGAGTTCATGTTTTGTGGAAAACGTTACACCAGTAAATTCATTTGAAGGGGTGTGTCATGCTGCCCTGTTGGTATGTCAGAGGTGATATCAACACCGTATGTTGGGTTGGATTTTTTTAAATGATTTTTAAATTTATCTACATGTAAATGGGCTGGTAAAATGTTTCTTTTTCTTTGCCTATTCTCCTTCATTTCTAGCAAACATAAATATGATTTTCTATCTGCTTAAATGCTCTTTGGAAATGTGTTGTTTATAAAGCTTCAGAAAATATGCTGTTCTTTAATGATGTGCAAAAATCTTTTAATCAGCATTGCTTTGAGCAGCTCAAATGCACAGAGGTGTGCAAAGTCCAAAATCACATTTGACTAAGTGATAGTTAAGTATTTCACTTGTTTAAAGACTCTGCAAAATGTGCAAGCCCCCTATATTTTTGTCTGCTTTAAAGGATGGGAGCTGTGTTGTTACTGCCAGAATCAGGAGCAAACTGTTGATCCTGGTGTACTCACTGCATGCAGTAGGAGTGAGAAGGTGGACAGTGTGGATCTGATGTGAAAGTATCCTCTATTTTTGTGTTTGTTGTTTTGGACCCCAAGTAGTTTGAGATGTTTTCACAGTCCTCTCTCGTCCTGTTTCTCAGTAGAGCATGTTTTATGTTACTCCTCTTTTTTAACAGGTAGGTTGGGAAGGGCTCTTGTTCAGTATTAGTGAGCTAGTAATCAACAAGGTAAATATGATAGTATGGTTTGGAATGATCCAGTGTCCAAAATTCTCAGTGTATTTATGAATGTTTGGTGCTATTCAGAGTGGACTGAAAAAATGGTTATGTTCACCTTCTCAGTGTTATGTTGAAGGTGAGTTGGTAATTAAAATTGATTAGCACATGCTCTTTTACCAGTTAGAATGGTTTCCTAAGTTCTTGAGAAACAGTATCTAATAGTAGAAACTCTAACTATAGTCAGATAGTTCTTGTAACAACACTTTATTTAAATTATAGTCCATGTTAGTTTATATAAATAGTTGATAACATTTATGCAGTATATGAAAATCTTACAGCTTTCTATAGGCAATTCTATAAAATGGGAATTACCTCCTTGTGAGGAAGTTGACAACAAGTAGTAGAAAATATTCACAATATTAATATCACAGCTCAAGTTTATCTTTGTCTTGTCCAGAACAGAGTTTCTGTGCAAGTGTTCATGTTCAAAGCTTTTTATATAGTAAAATGTATATAATGAAGTTCTAAAATAAACCAGAAAAAAATCTTACCAAGCAGTGTTCCTTGAGATGTGTTGCCCCCCCTTTTTGTCATTTCTGTTCATGTTCTTTCTCTTTTGGGGGGCTAAACTAGACTGACAAAAAAAATCAGGATGAAAAAGTGTCTTTCTCCTCTCACCCTTTCCATGAGTTTCCCACTCAGTCTCTTCAGGGATTTTGGCCAGTTTTCCAACTACAGTGCAACTACTTTTGAAATGTTAATCTTCACCTGGGTAGGAGCTGGGGAGCAATGGAAGCGATGAAAACAAACCAGGAAACAAGTTTATCAGAAAGAAGATGACATGACTTTATCTTTGGAAGGAAAGCACAGATTATAGGGGTTTTTTTATCTCTGAGACAAATATTTTCTGCTTCTCAGTGGGTTGATTCCATGTGGTTGTCATGTGCTGGAAAACATTAGTGGGAGAAGGGGCCTTTCAGTGGTGCTGCCTTAGTGTTACTTGTAATCTAGGTTGTCACAGAGTGGTATCACATAGTTAAGACAGTTACCTATTCCTTGTGTGTCACATGTAGAAATTCATTTATTGAGAACCAGACCAGCACCTTTCTTGAATGATCCAGAAAAAAAACAAAAACAACCCAACCCAAAAACCCAAACAAACACGTAGAGCAGGATCAGGAGCCAATTGGCAGTTTTGAATATATGTATTTTTTTTAAGTGCTTTTAGTTTGGCATGGTATTCCTCCAGCTTGTATTTGAAGTCACATTTGGACTAAATCCTTGTCAGTAAAGTAGTTGTTTTAAAGCTTGCTTTGGGCTGATACCTGCAGAAAGGACAAGACTGTAAAAATGGAATTTTCTAGCCATATGAACAGAGTCCTTTCTCCTTCAGAGGTGAAATGAGCAAACAGTTGGAAATAATCCATCTTGTAAGTGTGGCTCAACCCAAATGCTGCTACCCTGGACATACAATTGAACTGTGACATCTGTGAACTATCTAAAATGATTCCTGGATACCTTATAGCACTCTTTTCATGGATTGTTTTATTCTGGTTTTGGCCATATGATCTGGTTTTGGCTATAGTTGTTGGTGTTGAGTAAGATTTCCATAATAAGGGGGTGGAAATCACCCTCTTGATATTTCAAGAGAGCAGATCCAAGGTATACAGGAGATTGTATTTATTTTGCATTCCAAGTCTGCACCCAGAGGGAAGGGAAGAAGCAAGATCTAAATCTCAAGAGGTATGCAGCATTGCTTTAGTCTTTTCAGTTGAACCTTAACCTAAAAATGGGGAAGGGGACTTGGATTATTCAGTCTGTAGTATGTGTTTGCATTGAGAATCAGGAATGGGATCTCCATCAGTAGGGGTATTTAAGGTGGCAGCTCTTGACCTGTTCAACTGCTTCTTACTTGACTGTGGAGAGAAAAAGCAGATAATTGTGACCATCATTCTTCCTGGTTCCTTCTGACAAGTCATTGGGTTTTCAGGTAGGAGTAAATCAGACTTGTTTTTTTGCAAGGTAGGATAGAATTGAAAAGAATGCTTGAACAAACTGATTAAAGAAAACCTTGCTTAGCTGCTACAAGTCCTTATTTTAATTAGTACATTAAATGCTGAAATAGGGCCTAAGTTTACCCAAGAGAGTTTTATAATAAGCTAATAACTGTCTGTGGGGGCAAAAATGGGTTTGTTCATTTGCTTATTTTTAAAGCACATGCATAGCATAATTTTCAGTATATTGGGGGGAAAACCCCGAGTTTTATACAAACTGCGTGGCCATAAATCCTTCCTTTCAGCATTCAACCTTACTCCAGCTGGGAAGGTTCATGTGGTACAGCTTTGAAACCCTTTTCTATTTTTTGTAGCTGTACTGAAGCTTCATCTCTGCTGAAGGCTGTGTCAGGTTTATCATCTCCTGCCATGTTTATAGAAATCCTTCACCACCAGTCACAGTACATATTTTAGTTATCTTTTGCCAGTTTCTCATTACCGAGACTGAGCCTTGTCTTCAACCATTTTTGAGGCAGGCAGATGCATTTACTGTAGCATCTGCAAGTCTCTCTTCTTTTTTTTTTTTGTCTTCAATTATTGTTATTATTAAAGAGGTAGCTGGATGTTATCTTTTGTGAGAATTTCTTTTAATTCCATTTCCAGGACTTCCCCCTGCTTGACGTTTCTTCAGGTCTCAACAATGACTGAACACTGTCAGATACCTTACATCAAAAAAAGTAATTTATATTCAGAGAAAACTACCTGCTGAAACATTTTCATGCTACTCTGTCTAGGCTAAAGATGTCATTTTTGCTTTTTTGGGGCCTATCACTTAGACTGAGCTGCCAAGTTTTATCTTAATTAGTATTTTGCCATTGCTGCTTTAAGATGAATAAAACGACTATGTTTTTCCAAATATCCCCAGTGCAGATGTTTTTGGAACATATTCACATCTCTTATGGGTTATTACACATAAAAGCAAATTAAAAGTTTGAGCTTTTATATTGTGACAAGCTAAGGGGATACTTATCTGTAGTTTAATGGCATGGAGTTAGTCATTGGGCTTTTTGTCCTGATAGGAGTAAATAGGCAGTTTCTAGGGATGAAGTTCTACATTTAAAAAAACACGAACTTTTTATTTCCAAAATGTCATTTCATTCTTTTCCCCCCTGAGAATTAGCTTTAGTCATATAATGTTCCTGCTAAAGTCATTGCTGAGTTCCAGCCTTTGTCAAAGAAGAATCTACATCTGTGTATTAAATGGAATTGATTCAGGGCTGTGTTTAGACCAAAGGTTTTGCCCAAATTCTGCTTTGAGAAGCCTGGCAGAGCCTTGGCTGTAGGGTATGGTTCACTTGGTGAGTGTTCTGGTGTCATTATGTACTTACTTAGAGCTTCCTATGTACCTTAATTTCACATTGTGTTGAAAAGAGTTGATTCTGGAGCAGTAAGATGTGGAGCTCTACAATCCTGTTCTAGCTGGATGATTCTGTACCCACAAATACACAGTTCTACAGGTAGTGGGGTATTTAGGTTGTGTTCTTGCCTGTGCAGGAAACTGCAGTGTACAGGTTGGAGCTTCTCATGCTGTTTATTCATCTTGTTCCAGATTGCTGTAAGGAGGGGCACTTCAGTCCATTAAAGTATGACGTGCTCCTTCTGGCTCTTTGCGTACAGTTCATCTCATGAGTGCTGGTTTTTGGTTTGGGGTTTTGTGGTTTGGGATTTTTTTTATTCCTTTGAAGAGTCAGTTTGGTTTATTAATTTTTCCAGGTGAACTGTCTTTTGTGCAATAATAGAAAACACTGTTTTAGCTTGTATAAAAAGTCATAAGGTATATCATAACAAAAGTAGTAGAGGTAAAAATTGGAGAATGTCATTGAGGGTCATAAAGAGAGCTTTAACAAATCCAGAAAAAAATGAGAGGAAAAGGAAGAAGGAAAATAGATGCCAAGTTTTAAAGAAAACTGACCTAGAATTCTGTGAAATTGATTATAGTTGCATTTTACATCCAACATACAACACTTCTGTAAGGAGGATAAGTGCAAAGAAATGAAGACTGTAGAAAAGCAGAAGCAAAAATGTTCTAGAGCATAGAAGTGTAAAACCCCCTTTGTTTTCTCAGTAAGGATTACTATATTATAATGTTTTATGGAAAAGGTGTGAAAAAGCAGCCATTGGTACAGACAATACATTGGAAAAATAATAATTCTAGAAGTTCTGCAGCAGCTTTTAAATATGTGACTGATTCATTGTTTATGTGTGTTTGATAAGTGGAGGACTTCAAGGTTTAGGGCTTCTGTAACAATCTGTGAAAAATCTACATATTTTGTTTAAAAACTAAAACCTAGTTTAAAAAAAAAAAGTGTAACTTCTCAGTGTTATGCCTTTTCTCTTTTCTTCTGTTATTCCTGAAGGGGAGGGAACAGGAATCATTGAAATACTGGCCAAGTGCATTTTTGGAAGTTTGTTCTTTTAATTGGAGCTTGGTCCTGCCTGCTTCTGCTGATGCTGCAGGATGAGAAAGAAGGGGAACAGAAGCTGGAATAGGAAGCTGCTGAGAGAAAGATTCCTACTGAGGGTGACTGTAGGAGGAAAGAGAGAGGAAAAAAGATGGGTAAACGAAGTTCATAGGAAAGGATAAGGAGCAGAGTTTGAAAAGTGAAATTGAACAAACAACCAGCGGATACCTTGTGATTGCCAACCTGCAAGCATAGACAAAGTGGGTTGAGGGAGGGAAAAGCAGCAGCAAGTAGAAATTTATTTACTGGTCAATACCAGGATATTTGTAAAGGTAAGAGGGAAAACATCCCAGATGAGCTAAAGGTTGTGGAAAAGACACAGCTGGTGCTAGAGAAAGGGGAAGAGGAATGGAAGCAAAATGAGAATCATGATAGGCAGGATTAGGATTAGTGAGGTGATAATCAAACACAAGAGAGACCATTTTAGCAAAGCAGAGTATGCAGAAGGGTGCAAAGACTGATTCATGAGTAGGGATGGAATGTTTGACAAGGTTGTTGCCATCGAGTCTTCAGTATTCAGTGGCCTTTAAGTTGAATGTTTTTTAATTGCAGTGATTTATTTCTTTATTTGTGTGCCATTTAGCCAGAAGAGCAAAGAGAGTAGAGGTTCTTAGTATGTTAAAATAAGATATGAACAGAAATGTTGATTTCAGAAAACTGTACTGAGCTGAATCATGAGGTAGCTGTCTGTGCTAATAGTTGATTGTTGTCAGCCACTCAAGTTATATTATCTCTGTTTCTTAATCCTTATATTTTAACTGATTAAATTAGTCCTGCTAAATCTTCATTCTTGCTCTTCCCTTGTCTCCACTCCTTGTGGCACAGCTCCCTTCATTTTAAATGAACTAAGTTAATTTCAGTGTTTCAAAAATTCTGTGTTGTTAAGCTCTCTCGATCAGACTAAAGCAGGTTTGGGAACAGTTGCAGGAATCCCAAGGTGTGGGATGGAATTGTGTTCATCTCCAGAAGAGGAAACAGCACTTGGTTATAGCCCTGTGTGACAGCTCTCTGCCAGCTTGGATTACCTGATCCTGTTTACATGCACTGTACTGCAGCTGTCTTGTGAAATTCTCAATTTAGCAAAAGTCATTTGGGCCTTTTTTTTAATACAAACTTGCTAACATTATATAAAAACATTATTGGCACAACCTTGAAAACATTCACTGGACAAAATTTGTCCACTCATACTCAGTTGACAGATTTATTTTTAGACACTGTAGAAAATACAGAAGAATTTTGTGCCTCTTGACAAACTTTTTTTAAAATTGGGCCGTCAGAGCAGACCTTTCGTTTGTCAGAGCAGACCTTTCACTTGGGTTTTGGTGGTTTTTCGGAGGGTTTTTTTGGTGTTTTGGGATGGGGTTTTGTGTGATAGTTTGGGTTTTTAGTCTCCTAAAGTTGAATGATCAATGTATTCTCTATTAACATCAAAATTCTGAGTCCTGTGGGTTTCATCTCTCTACCTACTGGTACTGCTTTTCTCTTTCTTCTGAAAGAATAAATTTCTCCACTTTTTGAAATTCTTAGTATTTTGTTCTTCGTTAACACTTCCATATGACGCATGTAAGTCATAAAGAAAATAATCCTGCTAGCATTGCAAACTTAAAAATTATCCAAGACTACTTAGTAAGTGTGACTTTTAAAATTAGCAAGTGTGACACTTTCTTCATTTCCTGTGATGTGCAGTGTGAATACTGTAACCAGACTGGCTTTTTAAATCTAATGTCTAGACTTGAACGAGTTGCACAGGAATCAGCAGAGGGCTGTTAAAGTGGCAGTGATTTCCTGTATCCTCTCCTCACAGTGTTCCCGAGTAAGGGTGGGATTGTACAAGGTCACCAACAGACAGAATTCACCTTCAGCTGCTTTTGGCATCTCACAAAGACAGAGAGTTGATTAAACGTTCTTGGAAGGATGTTGCCATGTAGAAATACTTATTTTCCAAACATAAACCTGAAAATTACCTTTTGAAGCACTGCTTTTCCGTAAAAGAACCTTCTGTATAGACGTAATAAAAAACAGCCTTGCTCATGTAGTATTTTCGTGTAGTGGCTTAGCAGAAAAGAGGCATTGTAATTTTACATTTCCTTCTTAGAAATATGCAAGATACTGTGATGCCATTTAGCTTTCCATGTCTCCGTAGAATTGTGTGATGCTCTTATCTGTCACTGAAAAAGAAGATTCCAGTGTATGGATGTAGTCAGAAGATGGGGTTTTGTGTCAATCAGACAGTTATTTATATTCTGTCAACAATAGAAAATGGTGCTCTGTCCCTCCTCCCTGTGGATTTTTTCTGTCTTTTATGCTACTGGAAAGAAGCAGGTCGTTGTCACCTCTGCCTCAGACTAATAAGACTGGAGATTCTTAATGTATTGTATAGTAGGAATGCAAACTCTTGCTGCTGGCCTCTTTCAGTGTCCTAAGATTTATGGGTGGGAAAAAGAAGAATATCCCTTTAAGCCTTTTTTTGCTGTTGCAGTTTTCTCTCCTGTATAGTGACCAATCATTCCAGAGGCAGTAGAGTGGATAAATAAGATTTGTGTTGCATTGTTCCTTGGGCAAAACAAACAAAAAAAGCTTGAGGACTGATATAAGTGAATGAAGTTTTGGAAATGAATGAGTTATGCCATGCATGATCACTGTGTGTGTGCTGTTGGACCAAAGCAAAGAGCTTGGCTGTGTCTTCCTGATAACCTCTTAGTTGCTGAAAGGCCAGTGCCAGCTAGTCCTTTACACTTCCTCTTCTCTAGGCTACACAAGCTCATTTTCCTCAGCTTACCCTCATGGAACAAATGTTTGAAATTTAATCAGATGCTTGATTTGTCAATTGTTTTCAAGGATCTTTGGTCCCTACTTGCAGCTGGCATATCTTTTTTTTTTCTTTTCCCTATTAAAAAAATCATGGTAGATGAAGAGAAAGCAAATGATATTCTCTCTCTAGACTTCAGAACAGCCTTTGAAAATGTCCCATAAGATTCTCAGAGAAAATAAAGGAGTAGGGGCCGCTTGAGCACACAGTGAGGAGGATTGAAGAGGATGCTAATCTGTGCAACCAAGTCCAGTTGGAGGCCAGAAACCATGATTGTACCCCGGGGGTCAGTACTGGGTTCAGTCCTCTTCACCACGCTCATTAATGGTCTGGGTGATGGGACAGTCTGTTCCCTCAGCAGCTTTGCTGATGACACCAAACTGGGAGAAGTGGGTGGTACCCCAGAGGGTCCTGGTGCCACCCAGGGAGTCCCTGGCAGGCTGGAGCAACGGGCTGGAAGGAGCCTCATGCAATTCCCCAAGGATAAGTGTGGAAAGTGCTGCACGTGGTGAGGAACAACCCCAGGAACCAGAAGGGCTGCCTGCCTGGAGGGGGTATCTGCAGGACAGTCTGTGCTGGTGGGCACCAAGGTGAGCAAAAAGGGGACAGTGGCATCCTGGGCTGCCTTAGGAGGAGTGTCACCAGGAGGTTGAGGGAGGTGAGAGGAGCAGTGAGCACAGACTGAAACACGGGACTGACTGAACGTGAGGAAACGTGAGGGATTTTACTGTGAGGATGACTGAGCACTGTCACAGATGGCTCAGAGGGATTGTTGAGTCTCTATCCCTGAAGATGGTTCAAAGAAGATGGTTCTTGGCAGCTCACGCTATGTGGCCCTGCTTGATCAGGAGGGGTGGACCAGATGACCTCCAGAGTTTCCCTCCAACCTCAACCATTCTCTTATTCTGTGGATATGATTTAGAGAAACATTGCTCAAGGTTTTTATAAGCTGTGGGACAAGTTTCTCAGCAGGAGGCTGAAACATTGAGTTTTTAATTGGATGCAACCAAGGTTTGCATATGGCAGCTGCTTTTGATGTTTCTAAGCTGGAATAGCCTCTGATACTTTATTCAATATCTCATGGTTTATAAAATCAGTGGGAATGGGATGCACCGTTCTACATGCTCAGATTTGCTGAGATCAGAAATATGTTTAAAATCTGGCTGTAATATATGTTTGTCATCTTAAGTTGGATCTTTCATTTAGTACTAAAAGTTATTGGACAGCACTTCAGACCTCATATCCTTCTAAACCAGAGGGCCATACACAACTTCCAAAACATTTGGAAACATTTCTGATGATGTCTCAATTACTAATTGCTGCCTCATTCATGATGTGTATATGGCAATGCTTTCTCCCACAGTGTGGTGCTATTGTGTTTAACTCTGTGAAGCTGGTAACAACTGAAATATATCATTCTTTAAAAGGGTAGAAGACAATAAAGCTACAGCTAACAAGGATCCTAATGTTTTCCTCCTTTTGAACACCACATTCCAGTTAACATTTCTTGTAGAAGCTGTGAGAATGGACAAGGTTTGCATGGAGTTATGTGGTAGTAAACCTAATTATTTTTAAAATTTTAGTGGCTTCTCAGCCTCCTTTAATTTTGCATTGTAAAGAGAAGCAAAAAATGGAATGTTTTTCAAAGCTTGTCTTTCACTTCATCCATCACAGAAACATGAATGTTCCTCTTGGTTTTTCCATGTGGACTTCTCTCAAGAAGGGAGATAACAGTAGGTGAAACACCTGGGTATAAGGTAGCTTTTCCACTTAAATCTCTGCTAAATTAATGTAGACATTTGACTAGGTCGTTGGACCACCATTGCTAAACCAGAAGTAAATAGTCTTCTGCACAGGAGTGGAAAAAGATTACCTTAACTTAAAACCATTAAATAATTATGGAGTTGATTTCCCCTTTCCTCCCTTTCAAATGATACTGAAATTTAAACTGAAATGTAAACCAGGGGAATGTTATACAGAGATACACCTCACATTGAAAGTCAGGTATAAAAAAAGGATCTTCGTTAATTGTTTTATTTCCTGTAACAAAATGCGCCCAGCTGCTTGCAGTTCAGTTTGTTCTGCTTGTTCTTTTCTTTTTCTTTTTTTTTTCTTTTTCTTTTTTTCAGCCTTAATTGTGAATTAGGAATTTGTGTTTCCTAAGAAGAAGTTGTTTCTTATGACTGATTTACAGTAATGTGTCTCTAAATGATTCTTAGAGCTTTGTTTGCCTTTCTGGCATGCACTTCAAGTACTTTATTCTTCACTGCATTGCATAAAATGAGTTCAGATTGTTTTTCTTTATTTTTAAAAATCTGGTCATCACATTCTTCTTTTTCCAAGTTGCATCTTTCTACCTCCAGTGACATGTGTGCAGCAGTAATGTTTACTCTTCTCTGTTTTAGCCACGTGGGTCTGTGATTTTAAGCCTCTCTCCTGTTACTGAGACCCAGTGCCAAAGACCAAAATTAGCTTATTTAAATCCAGTTACAAAAAGGTATTAGTTCTTGAATTTGTCTTGCTGATTTAGTATGCACACACAGACTTTTACTTGAAGATGATGTAATGAAAGGCTTGTTTGCTGTGATTGTTCAGTTTGTTGGAGTTCATGAGGTCCTTTAATGCAGCAATATTCTGCAGTTATTAAAGGTGTGAAAGGCTTTCAAGGGTAGTGTTGCTAACAACCTTAACAGGGTATTGCTTAAGCTTTAAAATGTTTTGAAGAAACTGAAGCTTAAGCAGTTATTTTTAAGTTATTGCATCTTAAATAAACAAATCTTCAAATAACTGTTAAATAGGCTAATAAGACTTATCTGGCCTTCACCATGTTTATGCTATAAATAGATCTAAAGCCAGGCCTTGGCAGCAGGCCCCTTAACAGGCTTGTGGGTGCTTTACAGCCCGACCTGTGTGTGTGTCTGGGGACCCACCTGGTGGGTAAGCTCACTTCTTAAATGGACCTTTTTTCAGTGGTGAAAGTAAATACGAAAAGAAGTAAGATTTTTAGTCATGGGAAAAGAGGGAAGGGGATGGATCCATCCAGTGATTTTAGCTCTTAAAATCTTCAAGAGTTAGCAGCATGCCTCAGTAATTAGTTGAATAAATTCATTGTCAAATATCCGGGGAGTGTTCGGCTCTTCTCTGCATATACCACACTTCGCCCATCACCACTGATACCATTTATCATTTCCTCAGTGATTAAAAAAGACAAGTATAAATTAATATGTAAAAGAGCATAAAGGATCACCTGCTCCAAGAAGCAGCTCCAGAAGAGTAAATGTAAAATACCTTTTCCATAGTTAAATTATACTTGAACTTGTGTGGTAACTGGAAAAAATGTCCTCAAAATTTGCTGCACAAGAATAGGAGACCAGAGATGACCTGTTTATACACAGAATTTAAATTTTTAGAGAAATGTTAAGGTGATAGGGGTGTTGTCAGATAGAAATAATTTTCTTGCCTAGAGAAATAATTTAAAAATCCTTTTCAGGAAAACATAATGCTACTTCTTACATTTAAATGACCTTGTAGGCATTTGATGAGTAATTAGGTCTTTAAAGAACGACTATTTAGATTAATTTCTGAATCTGCTTAAAATTGTTAAACACACATGTATAGAAAGTGGCTGAAGTGCATCAGAATTGTTGTCTGCCTTATCCATAAAAAAATATATTTGTGATGATGTGCTGTGCACTGTAATTGTTTCATGCAGAGCAGCATGTCTTGGTTTCTGTAAGTACAGTGACACACAGAGGGAGGAATTTCATGAGGGGCAAAGCAGTTTCTTCATTAACAGGGCCAAGATTTGTGTTTAGCTTTTAGTAGTATTGAAACCCGTCAGTTATGTGCTGTCTGTAAGCTGGTTTTGCTTAATAGTGGAATTAGTTGTAGTAGTCACTTCCTTGGAAGTCTTGACCTCTTAGGAGATTAAGGCATGTTTCTGATTTGCAACCCAGTCACAGAGTAATTAATTTTAAAAGAAAAGTACTGAGACTAAGAGGTGGGAAAGTAATAATATTGTGTTTGTGAGCTGAAAAATAGTATGGCAGCAAATTATTATTTGGGAGAAGTTGGCTTTTTTTTTAATCTGTGCTGCTTTGTGCAGTGAGTATTATTAATGTGTGCTTGCATTTCCTCCGAACTTAATTTGTTTGGGTTTTAAGTACATGGTTATAGCCTTAGTACCAGCCGTGGTATAGAAAATACTGTTATTCTGTAACAAGACTGTTTTGTAACATAATTGTGGCAAATACTTTTAGTATTACATAAAGACAATTAATTTCAGGACATTCCTCCCACCAATTCTGACAAGTCCTGCTTTGGCAAGTACAGAGGGAAATAAAATAATTTCACTAATAATTGGAGAATGTATTATTGGGGGATTTTCTTTAGAACTCTTGATTTTTTCTAGTATAAGATAAATGAGAAATAAAAAAAGATACAGTTTTCTCAGGTCCACATTGATATCTCCAAGCACAGTATTCTGGAGCTGTCTTTGTCTTGTGTACTGTGTATGCATGTAAACATAATTTATAGGGTATCTAATCTGTCTCTTTGAAAAACACGTACAAATTTGTCAGAAGATTCATCTTAAAACATTATGGAGAAAAATTAACATTTGTCGTTGCATTCTTGCATGGTCTTGGGAGCTCTGTGTACCTCTGTGTCTAAGACATTCTTGACAAGGAGCATCACCAGCAGAAGCAAATGAGTGTTATAATTAATCAGATTCTGTTGTTTGGGAAATAATATAACTTATTAAGATGGGCACTGTTTAAGTGGGTTTGTCCTGTGTGTGGTAATGCCTTCCAGCACAGTCCTTGGACAGTAATTTTTATTTCTTATAAAAACCAACCACCAACCACCTTGGACAGTGATTTTATTTCTTATGTTTAAGGTTCTCTAAACCCAAGGTTGCAGCCTGAGCAGATACTACTTATGAATGGCAAGACCATTTTCAATTAAGTGCAAACAGAAATGTTTTCCAACTCAGCTACCAGTGAGCAGTGATTCTTTAATATAAACAACAGTGCTACTGGTTTTGATTGCAAGCACAATGGTGCAAGTTAGACACAATGACAACTTTCTTAACTTCCTTAACTCTGAATTTTTCTTCTTTATAATATTCCCCGTTTCTGCTTTTCTTATATTCCTTATGGATCTGTTTATCTTTCTGTTCAAAACGTGAGAATAATTTGTGATACTGCATAAAACTAGATAGGAATATGTACCAAAGAGCTAATGATCATTAAAGTGCCTGTGGAATTCCTGTACAATTTCCAGGTAACTTTATTGCTGTAAAAATTTCTGTACTAGTACTGTTTATTAAAATAAACTGATCTCTGTACATTATCTTCAATGGCTAAAATACATCTCAAAGTAATACTAATTTTTTTTTCTAAAAGCAAAAAAAGTTTGTCCTGTGCACAAACTGTGACCAAACAAAAGCAATTTAAAACACAACAAAACAAAAATACAACAAAACTGAACCAAAAAAAACCCACAGCAAAACAAAACCTCACAAACACACACAACCCTCCCAAACTAGTCTGCATTTTGTGTTGAAGAGCCACATTGTGTTTACAGAAGCTCTGCAGTGATTCAAGTAATGAAATAACATTAAGTGAATTAGGTGACCATAAGGAATATGTGCAGAACTTAGTTCTATGGTTTTGGTTCTCAATCGGTCTCAAATTAAAATATGTAGCTCTGCAAGGGGCTTTATTTTGTTGTGACTGTGGAGAGTAGCATCTTATTTTCTGTGCTAGATATGCAGACTCCTGTTCTCTAAACTCCTCTTTTGTGTGTGGCTTTTCGAGTGTGTCCATGCCACTGACAGATGGTTCAGACTGGACCAGAGCAGAGAATGCCCCTCTTTGTATAGTTTAATGTAATCATTCCTGGCTATGAAATTTTGAGAGTGAGAGCTATTTGGTTTTGTTTCTGAGACAAAACTACTGGTTTCCTGGCATTTTTAATAATTGGAACAAGGATTTTGGCCTTAGACGTTGTATGTGTTTTGGGAATTGAATATTGTTAAAATTACTGCTTGTTTGTGATAAAATATTCTAACAGAATTGGAATGAAATCAGTAAAACGCATGTTGTTATGGCATTAGAGTTACATTAAACTCTACTGTCAGAACTCATTAGAGGAAATACTGTCTACATGATTTTTCAACCTGTATGAGTAAAACTTGTATAACTTCTTCCTACAAACACTGTTCCTCCATAGCTGTTATGGTCTGGACATATTACAGTATTACTAGAAGTGTTTGCTTTATTTCAGTAATGCTAAGTCTCTCATTCGGATAAGCAGTAGGACTGTAATTCAGGTATATGAAAATTGAAGAGATTTCACCATTTCTGGACTATGGCTTACTTTACACCTGCAGTTGACATTCTTTGAGTAAATTGAGTTGCATCTTGCTCAAATAGATTTCTGTGTTGTCTCTTCTAAATACATAGAAGTAAATATCATCTATCTCAAGGTTGTTTGAATATAACTTAGGGTTGACATTTTCATTATAAAAAACTCTGTCAATGAGTTGCATTGTTTTAAATAAAAACTGTGCCCTGCCAGTACTAATAAATTGAGAAATGTTATATCTAACCAACTTGGCTTATTGATTTTACTTGCAAAACAGGTCTGTGGTTTAAATTTCTAACATCTAACATTATTCTGTTTGTAGTAGTATCTGTACATAGCTCTGCAGTTCAAAGCTGATCAAGCATTCAGTGCAATACCTTGTGTTCAGAGTGGTGGTTACAGCAGCTTGCTCTGTGCTTTTGAGGCTGACTTTTCAAACTGAAGAACAGAATGAGTTGTGTGCTGTTTTTGTTGGTTTTGTGGCACATACTGAAGTTGCTTTCTAGCCGAAACATCTCTTTTATTAGCAGATTTTTGCATCCTGTAACCGAGGGGGGAAAAAAGCACATCAAGTCTGTAACTTGAGCAGCAGTGCCTGGGACCAAAACTTCTACAAACTTCTGAGTGTACAGCTAAACAAATCCCACTTCTAGAGTGTCATTTTTGGAAAACTTCTTTCTGTATTGGTCGCTGTCCTGGTTTCAGCTGGGATAATTTTCCTCTTAGTGGCTGGTACAGTGTAGTGTTTTGGATTTGGGATGTTGGTGTTTTGTTGCTGAGCAGCACTTACAGGGAGTCAAGGCCTTTTTGCCCCTCATCCCATCCCACCAGCGAGAGGCTGGGGCTGCACAGGGAGCTGGGAGGGGACTCAGCCAGGACAGCTGACCCAAGGGATATCCCAGGCCATGGAAGGTGCTCAGTGTATAAACTAGAGGGAAGAAGGTGGCCAGAGGCTGCTGCTCAGGCTGCTGGACTTCAGTCAGCAGGTGGTGAGCAGTTGCATTGTGCATGACTTGTTTGGCATGTAATAATAATAAATAATTATTATAGTATGATTATTAATACTCCTGTCACCTTTTGCTTCTGTCCTGTTCAACTGTCCTTATCTCAACCTGCAACTTTCCTTTTTTATCTCCCCCATCCCACTGGGGCTGGGGAGTGAGCAAGTGCCTGTGTGGTGTTGGCTGCTTGCTGGGTTAACCCACAACAGTTACCAACATAGTGCCATTATTAAATAGTACTGAGAATGTGAGCCAATGAAAGTAATTTTCTTAATATATCTGTATTTTAATACTGATACAGTGAATGTGGATAGATTTGATACAGCTTCCATGCATCTTGCCCTCCAGATGCTCCAACTGTGTGTGTGTGTATATATATATACACATATATATATATATACACACATGTATATATATACTATGTTTTGGGGCAGGTGCCCATGATCCTAAAAAAAGCCTGGAGATAAGTTCAAATAACACTGGAAATGTGAAAAGGAGTGTACCTGTTTCTGCCCATACGTTACATGGTGTATCTCCTAATAGAGTGTTTTTAGAAGATTGCTGCCAAAGCATTGAAATGCTGAAGTTAATTTAACATTCCATTTGTGAATTCAGAAAAAAAAGAAAAGGAAAATCAAGAGATTAATTATGCAATGTAAATTTGAGAAAGAGCAAATTGAACTCCTCAGTCGCTTCTTATATTAATTCTTCAAAGGGAAACAATTATTAATATGTGTTAAAATTTTTCATTTGTCTGATATTTTTTCTTTTTAGTTACTGTTTTTTCCAGATATCTGTCTAACAGTGGTATGACTTAATGTTTCCAAGTCACATCAGTGTATATCAGTGGTGTTTGAGAGGAGGATGGGTATCAACATGGGGCTTTATCAGAACTGTGTAAAACATATGACTTTCCTGGCCTTTCTCAAAGCATTTTTAAACACTCCAAAATTTACCCATTTATACTTGAAAATGAACATATCTTTCCCCAAGAACAAATGTGTGAGAAGGATATAACAGTGTTAATCCCTTTCTGTTTGCAGTTTAGGTTGTTTTCAAGTATGTGATGTATTTTTCTCTATTACCAGTGTGACAGTTAAATTTCTTTGTAACAGAGAAATATTTTTTTTTTAAATCAGCACACCTGTAGTATGGGTGTGTCTCCATTGCTGTTTTTTCTTTTTTTTTTTTTTTTCAGGTCATGAGTGCTCTTTTGAATTAAGTCTCTTGATCATCCAACCTTTGTGTGCTTTGCTGCATTTCATATGGTAGAGTGATCCCAGAGTGTAAGAACTGAATTAATTTTGTATTAAGCTGAGCTGAATGATGCACTCTGAAGGTGAACATAATGCTCTCCAGCTACTACTGAGTGTTTAGTCCATGGGTCTGGACTAACCCTCGTTCAGAGCAAGACCCCTGAAAGGACTTTCAGTGTCAATGTTTGGATTCTCAGTACTTTTTTTTCTGCTAGTCTGTTCCTATTGCACTGCACCTTTTGTGAATGTAGACTTGGGCTCTGGTACAGAATTTGAAGGGTTTTTTTGACTGGACAGGAGTTGTAGCAAGTTTACGGGTGATGCCAAGCTGGGTGGCAGTGTTGATGTGCTGGAGGACAGGAAGGCTCTGCAGAGGGATCTGCACAGGCTGGGTCCATGGGCTGAGGCAAATTGTGTGAGGTTTAACAAAGCCAAGGGCTGGGTCCTGCGCTGGGGTCCCAACAACTCCAGGCAGTGCTCCAGCCTTGGGACAGAGGGGCTGGAAAGCTGCCTGGTGGGCAAGTAAAGCTGTCAATAGAGCAAGGAGGCCAATGGCACCTGGCCTGTGGCAGCAGGACCAGGACAGGGACTGTCCCCCTGTACTGGGCACTGGTGAGGCCACACTGCGAGTGCCGTGTCCAGTTCTGGACCCTTTAATTCAGGAGGGACACTGGGGGGCTGGAGCGTGTCCAGAGAAGGGGCACTGAGCTGGGAAGGGGCTGGAGCACAAGTTCTGTGAGGAGGGGCTGAGGGAGCAGTGGGGGCTCAGCCTGGAGAAAGAAGGCTCAGCAGAGCTCTTCCTGCTCTCTGCAGCTCCCTGGCAGGAGGGTGTAGACAGACAGGGGCAGGTCTCCTCTTCCAGGCAACAAGTAAAGACAAGAGGGACTGGCCTCAAGTTGTGCTGAGGAGGTTTGGATTGTATTAGGAAAGAAATCTTTACCCAAAGCGTTGACAAGCACTTGTGAGGAATGGGTTCCTCAGGGAAGTGAAGGAGTCACCATCCCTGGAGGTATTTTAAGATGTAGTTTGGGCTCTTAGAGGGAAAACACATGGGCTTGTCTTGGTCAGTGTGGACAGATTTAAGCCTTATCACATTTTGGTCATATCTCAAATCAGAAGAATATCTTTGAAGCTGCTCTTGTGCGCTTTTATAATTTCAGGGAAGAGTTTACAAACTGACTCTCCTTTTGCTGGGATTTTGGACTTCACAGCATTATCTCAGTGCAGCATCCTGTGCTAGCCAGGCTAGATGTTGAAAAGAGACTACAGAATTTTGTTCTTTTGACCCTGAAGTTTTATCTTGACAGACATAAATAGGGTAACTTTTACCAAGGGGTTTTATCATCTGGAAAAAATTGGTGGGGATGGTACCTTACTCCTATTTCTTCAGGGAAACTGTTCTGCACTCTGTCTGCAGGTGACTGATTTTTGCCAGGATGAGAGCTCTTGACAAACAGCTTTTGATTTGTGACAGCCCAGATGTTGGTTATGATGTGTGTCGAGACTCGTGCAAACCTGATGGAGTGATGTCAACACAGATGTGAGGAGACAATTTAGTGTCCTGTTAACAGAACAAAACAATGTGGTTTAATGTACTGTGCATTATAGTGTGTAAATATTGTGACATTACTGTAGAGCTGAGCCTGGAGAAGGGGAGGCTCAGGAAGGATCTCACTGATGTGTACAAATACCTGAAGAGAGGTTCAAAGAGGACAGAGCAAGGCTCATCCCAGTGGTGCCCAGTGACAGGACCAGAGGCAGTGGCACAAACTTGAGCCCCAGGAAATACTTTTTAACTGTGAGGGCTTCCAAGCCATATATTGCCAAGGAGATTTATTGCCATACGTATTGCCAAGGGAGATTCTTGATTGTTGGAGATCCTCCAAAGTCACCTGGACATGGTCCTGGGCAGTTGGCTCTAGGCAGCTGTGGTGGGGCAGGGCCTTGGACCAAATGACCTCCAGAGGTCACTTCCCACCTGAGAAATGCACTTTTTACAGTTAAAAGCAAATATGGAAACAAATGTGGAAAATGCAGGTAGTCTAAAATCTGTGAGAAGTAACTCTGAATTGCTTTAAATAGTTGTTTCTGTTCTAACAGAAGGGGTTTGTGCACATCATTTAGGAACTTGTTTATATGTACATATTGGAAAGTCTGCCAAATACTGCTCGCTTAAAATAATTTTCTATTTGGCTTGTGACTTGGGAGATTTTTTTCACGTAGGTGTTACACCTAAAATAACCTCTGAGCTTGCATAATTACAGAAGTGCAGTGTGGGTTATCTAATTGATAGTGAAATACGTGTTTTGGAGAGCTTCTATGTAGTGATCATCTGTTTTGTATACTAAAACATTAAAATTTCAGAATTTTAATAGCTGTAGGAGGAGCAAAAAGGTTTTGTTTCAGCATTTTGTGTCCTGTGATTCTCACCTAACCTATCATTCAAAAACACATCTACGTTAACTCCTTCAGTCTAAACTTTATGCAAAAGTGAATTAGCTTGATAGAGAAGCCATGAGACGGGAATTTTGCTTTCATATGAATAAGATCTTAGCTTTTATTTATAATAAGCTTCTGGCTGGAATAATCTTAGTGTAATTTGAATTCGTGTAAAAAAGCAGAGTATCAGCATAATAGAGAAGCCAGACCTGTTTCGTAAATAAAATTCTTTAAATGTTTTTGAGACCTGTCTGATTCTGTTGAAAATCTTTTGTCCTTTAACACTGGCAAACACTCAAATTATGGTCTCGTTTTCTTGTTTCAAGCTGATTGAAGTAACATCTGTTTCTGAAGGAGGTGATCCCTTCCAGGGGCCAGAAGAGAACTGAAAACTGACTCATAAAAGCCCAGTTCTTTGTGGTGGGTTGTTTTTCTCTAGGTCCATTTCTTACCTGTCTCACCCCTGTGGCCACTCCTCTGCCCAGGATGATAGGAGGAACCAGGCTGAAGTGGAAGGGACAGGATTTCCTCATCTGATTACCTGTATAATAGTTCTTAAAGCACTCATCCAGCCATAGTCCAGGTGGCAGCTGGAGTCACTTTTGGCATTTCCCCAACTTTTCTGCTCTTGTAAAATGTCCAGAGGTTCAGCAGAGCACAGAAGAGTCATTGAAGTCTGGCCAAAATAATCTGCTTGCGTGTAAAGGAGGTACATAAGAGTGAAAAGCTCTCTGCTTGTGCTGGAAATTCATGTTAAGTAATAGGGTTTTTTATTGGTGGTATTTGGTTTTGACCCAAAACAGGGCCTAAATTGGATTTAAATTACTCTAAGGCATGTATGAAAATGTTTATACTCTTTTTTAGTAAATTTGTGTTCTGTTTGTTTTTTTAATGCCTTGAGGGCAGCTGCTCCTATAGTCTGTCCAATGCACAACCTGCTCTGGACCAGTTCCTGGGAAGGAGGTGCTGGGAAGGGTTGCTGGGAAAGCAGCCAGCCTTGAAACACTTCTGTTCAGATCCAGTGTGAAAGTTTTTGTGCCTTTAGCTTCGTTTTGTGCATTTAACTTTGTCATTCAGTCACAGCACTTCGGTGTGGCCTAAGTTGATCTTAAGGTGCAAAGAAAGATACTCTGTGCAAGGCAGAGGCAGCTTAGAAGAAAAAACAATGCATTTCCAGGAACTGCAGCTGATAACCTGTGGCTAATTTACTTTTTTTTAGTGTTTAGCTTTTAAGGATAACTTTTTTGTGTGTTACAAATATGAGGGGAAAAGCATAAACTGAAATTGTAGCTCTTGCATATAGGAAATGCCTTCATTAGTAAGACATCCTTAGTCAGCTACTGAAGGAGCTTACCTCTGAAGATTTCAGGAGAATATGATAGTCTGGAGTGCTGCAAGGGGGGCAGCTGAGGAAGTGTCGTGTTAAGCTTTGTGACCATGTGTCTTGGTTTGAAAGACAGGTATCTGCCAGGAGAAACCAGAGCCACCCTTGGAATGGAGAATGTACACTCCCTCCCTCCAAATTACTATAATTTTGAAATTAAGGGGGGCTTTCAGGCAAAGATACAGGAATATCAGTCTTAATATCAGTCTTTTACTAGGAATATTACAAAATACAAAGGCAATAGTACAAAAAAAGGAAGAAACAAGCAAACAACAACAAAATAATGCTAGGAACACCGACAGAATACGAGTCAGAATACGACCTGACACCCTGTTTGGTCAGGATGTTGGAAGCAGTCCAAAATGAGACCTCCTGGAGTAACAGATGTGGCTTCGTTGGAATAGAAAATTATCCTGTAGAAGGGTCCAATGGTGGCAGGATGGGTCTGGTCTTCCTCTGGAAGTCCTGGAGAGGAAACCAGTCCCCTGGTGTTCTGAATATGGGGTTTAATGCAGGTAGGAATGTTTGGCATCCCCACGCTGGGCGGACCATCTCACTGTGGGATGATCCAATTCTACCAATGGTGCAGTGAGCCCTAATGGGCCATTCACAGATGATATCTCCTTGGAGGCAGGGTGATGGAAGAGATAAGGCAACACTGCCCACCTGCTCGTTATCAGTTGGCCCATTAACAAAAGGCACCCACCCCTTCCCCCAAGAGATAGAAAAAACATCTCTCCAGATGAGAACAGAATACACATTTTTGGTTACCTATCGCAACCCAAGACACCATGGAGAGAAGAATTTTAGAAGCTTACTACAAAGTTCTAATATGAAGGCAGTCTGAGGAGGTCCCATCTGTTGCTCTGTTGACAGCTCTAGTTGTTTTCATAACTTTCAGCATAACTTTTTGCAAACAGCAGAAGACTAAAATGCTCTGAGGAAAGGAGCCTCATCCATTTGTATTTTCTCTGTTGGTAAATTTGTGATACCTCTGTTTCTTTGCTAGTTGTATATGAAAGCACAGGAGCTACTTTTTCTCTGTTGGTATCACAGGACTGCTTGAATTCCAAATGAAAAACTTCATAAACTGCTTTTTTCTTCTCCCAAACTGGCCTTATTTGCTCTCAGTAGAGCAACTGGGAACTTTAATTTAGGCAGGCTAGGCTTTTAAGATATTTGCAGTTTTCTAGGGAAATTTTTAGAAGGTAGGGAAGGGACTCTCCTATGTCATTTTGGTAGATGGCAAGATCCTGTAGCTCTGCATTTCACTCATAGCTCCTGAAGAACTGAGAGGTGAGGGAGGGATGTCCCCTGTGATTTCCTTCTGTAGCTGATACCAAGGGTTTAGCCAGGCAGAGGGGACGTGAGTACCAGATAGCTTTGCATACTTGCAGTGAGCTCTTGTGAATATCTGTGCTTATCAATGTGGAAACATAACCAGTCTTCCAAGCCTTTAGCACATCTTTTCTGTAAGAACTTCGGAAATGAGACTTTTGAGGTACTCAGAGAATTTAATTTTTTTTTAAATTCTGTCTATGGATTTAAGTTGTTGTTAAATTTTTAATTTGCAACTATCAGCTGTTGCAAATAGTCTGCATTCTAAATGTGTCCTTCTGTTTCACTTCTGCTGTCTGTAGAGGAATTTCCTTTTAACTTAAATTCAGGGCCTGTTGTTCCCAGATAAAGATCTGATGCACAACATAAAAATATTGATTAAAATATTTTTGTAGGACTGTCTGTTGTTAGATTGTGATCTGAAGCTAAACCTTTGTCAATAGATGGGAAAGATTGATAGGCAAACAGAGGAGATGGGACGTAACTGTGCATTCTAACCAAAAATCCAACTCTGTGCTGGACTAAAGAAACTCTTTATTATAAATCATGAATATAAACTTCACAAAACTGGAATGGGCTCCTTGTGTTGCTCTTTAGCTAGGAATTTGTAGTAGTGGAGCTTTCCATGTGCTAAAGATACTGATTTCTGCAAATTACACATCACTAATTGTCAGGAAGAATGGTAGATTTCAGCAGTGCACTGAGTTTACACTTTCATTGGGATTTTAAACTTTCCTAAAGAAACAAAAAAAAAAGTCTATCCTTGCTTTTCTATTTGCACTAATGTGCAGATGTTAGCTAAAGGGGGAAAAGAGTAGACAACCCAACGCTAATGAAAGAGCTTTTAGCAGCTGACAAGAGGTATCAAAGTCAATGCTACAGAATTAGGTTTTTGCTGTTCTGTGGAGTTAAATCTTGATGTGCTTCATAGACATCAGCACTTCTCAGTCTTTTAGTCAACTAAAGTCTATGACTGCTGAATTTTGCTCAACCCTAATTTTTACAGGAAGGCTCAATTTGTTGTCTGATCAGCACTACATTGTTGATAAAGGCGTCCAAACACTATCACATTTAATATCAGTTAAATTATTGGGATGACCCGTTGTGTGAAGCATTTTTGTGCTGGTATGCTGTAATAATATCTAAGGTAGGGGAAATGAGTCCTTAGATGTGCATTTTATGCAAGAGTGAATTAAACTGAAAACTTAATATGGTTGTATCAGGCTTTTTTGTTTGTTTTGTTTGGTCAGAAGGCAATAAGTTGGTCTGGTATCTTGCATATTTGGTTTTTGAAGAATAGGAACTTCAGTAGAATTAAATATAAAAGAATGATCTGAGCTACTTAATGATGGCCCAGTAATGCAGTCTCAGATGCACTTAATTTTCAGAGAAAAGGAGTTTTTAAAATGATTGCAAGAGATTTGACAGGAACATATATTTGAATTGCTGTGCTGTACCACATTTTAATTATGTGTGCATATATGGGGTGAGGTTTGGAGTGTGAATATATGCATCACGTATATCTATGCCAATACATATTATAAAAAATGGACTCATTCAACTCTTGGAAAGGCTAAATCTGACTTGGGTATCTCCTTGAAATTGCTGTTGTTTTGAGTGAGTCTTGAATAGTAGAGCAGTTTTACCAGGGAATTTATGATAGGAATTTCTCATGGTATGCAGAACCTGCTGCTTTAAATATGTTGCCATGTGTTCATTTTAATTAGACACTTACTTGAGTACAATCAACCAATAAAATTTCAATCTTCAGGGGATTGCTGAGGTTCCAGTGGAGCCATAACTTGTTGGAGGAGTTTATCTGGGGGGACCTTACCTGCAGTGCTGCTTCCAGCTCTGGGGTCCCCAGCCTGGGAAGGATGTGGGCCTGTTGGATGAGCCCAGACAGGAGACACGAAGATACCCAGAGGGCTGGATCACCTCTGCTGCCAAGAGAGTTGAGGTTCTTCATCCTGGAGAAGAGAAGGCACCAAGGACACCTTATTGTGGCCTTGCAGTTTTTTAGAGGGGGTTATAAGAAAGATGGAGAGAGAGTTTTTACCAGGCCTGTAGTGCCAAGAGTGCGTGCAACAGTTTTCAAGTGAAATAGAGTAGGTTAAAATTGGACATAAGTGTGGACATTCTTTGCAATGAGGGTGGTGGTACATTATGCTTTGGTCCTTATTTCCCTCTCAGTCCCAAAACATAGCCCCATATTAGCTACTATGAAGAAAGTTAATTCTCCCCAGCCCATAACAGCACATAAGTACAAAGTGCTCCTTTTCCAAGGTGATCAGTCTCTTGGCACAACTGCTTTGCCCTCGTTTTGTGGAACTTGTCCCTTCTTAACAGGCCTTAGCTGTCAGAGTTGATCTTGTGCTCCTAAAAGCCAAATAAACCCTTGCTGTCAACTTCAACTGCATAAACAGTTGCCCAGTTACTGACTCAAAGAGTGCTGGATGGGTGTTCGAAAGGACTAACAACCATCATAATCTTTATTGAAAGTTTTGGAGGTTGGTTGTGGTTGGGTTTTGGTTTTCACTTTCACGTGCATCACCCAAAGTATTGGGTGTTGGGTATTTATGTTTTTGCATCTTTACAAGCAGTGTTGTAGTTATTTGAAAAGCATGCCAACAGGGAGTTGTGTTCTGTGGTTGAGCAATGCTCTGTATTCTCTGCAGTCTATAGCACTTGTCTTTCTCTTCTTCTCCCTCTTCAAATTGTTTTGACTAGAGAAGCATAATAAAGAAAATATAATATGATAATTTGATTTCTTCTTCCCATTTCCCTCTCCCCCATCTTCAACTGCCAGCATGTTTTCTCCTCATTCACTTTTTCCTAAATGTTGCTTTTCTTAGCAGTTAACTTCTGGTTCTGTTTTGTGTAGCCTTCAATTCATCTAAAAATATGGTTAGACTTGAATTTTCAATGCATTTTCTAGTATAAAGCAGCAGGCTGATATGGTAGGGTTCTATAGTGTAACTATATACTATTAGTCCAAAAGCAATTGGCACTTTAAAATCCTGGTTTTGTTCACATTTGTAACCCTATTTTTTGATTACTTGGGATTCTTCATAGCTTCAAGAATATGCCATCATTCAAACCAGAGGAGTAGTCGAATTCTCTATTTTTTGCTTTTTTACTGCCAGGGAAGTTGGTGTGGAGATGTGCTTATTTCTCCATGTGTGCATAGCCTGGAACAAAGCTGGAAGCTGCATTTCTGCTGCTGGGCTCCTTTCCAGTGACAGCAGCACCAGCTGCTTGTGGCAGCCAAATGAGCAAGGCTTGGGAATGCCTCAAATAGGCAGCAGCAAGTTTCTTATTGAACAATCTCCTAATTCTGCTTTAGGACTTCTACCGGTGGCACTGGATATTCTTAATTTTGTTTTATTCTAAGAACATCAGTGCACAGGTGGTTTGGTACTTTGAGACAGTAACTTAGGGAAGGGATTTGATTCTCTGGTCCAAATGAGGAACCACAGCATTTATCACTTCAGGTGAAAGCGCTTTTGGTTTGTTTTGAAGTGATGTGACTGAAAGAATACTTGGACTTTTTGCTTTTTGGTGTGAGAACATAAGGGAACAAACTGAGATCTGCTCATGGACCCAAGGTATTGCTTGGCTGCTCATTTCACTGTTCAGTCCTTGAACATAAATAAAAGACAGCTGGAACCTGGGAAAATGTCAGATGCTGTTCCTGACCTGGACCATGGATTCAGCTTCCTATTTTTGTCAATGTCCCAAAGGTCAGGTAATCACTTGCAGGAGTGTGGGGTGTTTCAGCATGAGCACTTTATTTGGTCATGCACCAATGGAGTCAATGCTCTGATTCCTGCTAATTTTGTATTTCCAGGAGTAATTTGTTGTTTGGTCTTCTTTGAAAAGCTGTAGTAAAACCCTTGTCCTCTCCTGGCAGGTTGCTGGCACCCTGTGCTTCCCTTCAGTGGTTCTGGCACAAACTTCAGTACAGCTGTGCTCAGAGCTCACTGGGAAATTCATCCAGGCAGCTTTCCCTTTTTGTAATGAAAAAAAAAAAAAAGGAAAAATATTTTATGGCTTTTGAGTGGCTTTTAAGTAAAGGCCTTACTTAAACGAAATTAGTTTCAGTTAACAGTTCTGTTAATTGTTTAGCCATTAGTAAACATTGTGGGTTTTTTAATAAAGGAGTTGTGAAATGATCATGTAATGCATTATGCTGCATGTGTACTAATAATTGTCATATAGGTGGTTATAGTTCACACAGGAATAATTGTCCTGCAGTTAATATGAGAGATTCTGTATGGCTGAGTCTGCATAGTGGCAAGACTTTGCTAAGGAGAGACCTTAAGCTTTACTTTGGCACATGAGGAGAAGAGCTTAATTTAAAATTTATAAACAATTCTTTTACAGGAAGCTGGTATTTTATGTTTAGATACTTCAGGAGGATATTTGTTACCATCCAGATATTTAGTTAGGTAAATAGTTCTTTTCAGTTTCAAAGGTTTTTCTAGTAGGTGTATTAGCTTTTCCCAAGAATCGTAGAATCATATAGTAGTTTTAGTTTAATTGTTGAAGTTAGTAAGAGAGATGATATTTCCCAGAATCACAGCATATTCTGATTTGGCAGGGACCCATAGGGATCATCGAGTCCAACTCTAAATAAACTACTAAAAATTAACTTACTTCAATGCAGGAAAGGCTGAACTAATACAGATGGTATATAGACTAATATTTTTCTCATAGAGATTCTTATACTGTTGAAATACAATCTATTCTTAAAAATTTATAATCTATACTTAAAAAAAATTACAAGAAACCACCCCAAACCAGAAAAATTACCATGACTTCAAACAATAGTTTATGTGCATTAAATATGTAAAAATACAAGAAACTGCTGTTCAGAAACCCAACAGATCCAGACAGAGAAACTAAGTTTTCCTCATCTGTGACAGATTTTTCATTTCAGTATATTGTTGAAAACTTCCCAGTTTAAGAGGTCAGAATTCATTAATTTCTCTCTTGGAAAGAGAATTCAACAACCTTCTATAAATATCATAACCAGAAGTTTTTTTCCAATATTGAGCTGAATGTTCTTAATAAATCCCATAATCCTTCCATAATTTAAGATGTTATTAATTACTCTAAAGGTTGATGATTTGAGTAGTAAATTCAATTTCTGAAATACTGGAAGTTTTCCAACATGTTTTAAAGAAAACCTCGAGTATTTTTGCTTTCTGTCATTTCATACACAATTTTGATGACAAGTTGTGAAATTTAATAGTTTGGAAACACACACGACAGACTTTCTTTTCAGGATACTTTTCCTTTTCCTAGCACATTAATGTATTTGGCAGTTCAGAAGCCACACTCCTGTAAGAAGTACAGGAAAGTGTCTGGATCGAGATGTTTCAGATAAATTGGCTTTATTGATCAATGCTGCAATGGAGAACTTTCTCACTTAGAAACTTGGTTTCTCTTACTGGCCTCAATAACTTCTCTTTATTGCTTCCAAAGGGTCTTGTGAATTTGTATGCACACAGAAATATTCCTGAGCCTGTGATTGTGAGTGACAGCCAGACTGAACGGTGATGTTGGTTTTGGTTTGCTTTAGTTGATTTTTTTTTAAAAAACAAGAATTAATGTTGAGCTATACATTTAGCAATTTTGATTGAACTGAGTATCAGAGTAAATTCTGTTTGGCTCTATGTGTGTGTTATGAAAATATTATTTTGTTTGACCATTGCTGTCTTTCAGGTTTTAGACTTTACTATGTAGTGGTAGAAAATTAAATGGGATTTTGTTGTTAGTCAAATATGGGGAACAGAGAGGCCCTTAAAGAAGTGCTGATTTTTTTGCATATAATACCATATAAAGGTGATACATTTTCAATTTTGAGGAACTGTCATATGTTACCACAGACATAATAGCAATATTTAAATGAGTTTATTTCCATTAAAAATGTTGAGTTTCTTCTCTACTTCTGTAGTGGCCTATGCACGTTACATGTACCTTTGTCCTTTGTAATGAACCTGTAGGAAGCTTCTGATTTTGTAAGGAGTAGTGCTGAGGCAGCTGAATTAGTGCTGGTGTATTCCAAGCATTGAGAAAAACATCTTTTTGAATCAGATCTTCCAGTGCTTCTCTCTGACTTCCCTCTTGTGCTTTGAGTTGCTGGCGTTTTTTAAAACAAACAGAAGGATAGCAATATCCTAAATCTAAGTAGTCTGTACTGGATTAAAGAAGAAATTAACACAGGCCATTCAGAGAAGAAATAGTGTAAAAATGAAGGTTTGTCTTTGGCCAGTTTTGGATTAGATGTCTGTCAGGTTACTTTAAAGAGTGCTAAATTGAACTGTACTGTTACAGTTAAAGTATTCTTCTTGCAAAGCAACATTTGAGGATAATGCAGAGGAGGACCTGGACACCATCCAGAAAGGACTTTAGCAGTGGAAATTATGAACTTCTAAAAGAGGACCCACCACTTGAGAATAGAAAAAGTAGTAAAAACCTGTGGGGTAGACTGAGGCTGTTGACTGTCAACAACTCAGCAGGAGAATGCAGCTATAGTAGATGGCTCAACGATCTGTGTGTCAACAATGCAAGTACAGGGTTGTGTACCAAGCACAATATTTCCAGCAGAGAAGGAAATATTGTTAGCATTGTGAAAACTCTTGCTAAGACCTCATCTGGAGTTCTACTCACAGTTCTGGTTCCTTTTGTTAAGAAAAATTAGAAGTGGAACAGGTGTTAGGAAGAGATTCTTAAATGAGAGACCCTGTCATTAAAAAAAAAATGCATTTTGTTAGGCTTACATAAATCTGTGAGAGAAAGTAGAGGAGATAGTATGTAAGCTCAGTTTTGTTAGCAGGACTAATAGATTTAAAGTGGACATTAAAAGTCATGAAGGGGAAGTTAAAACATAACCAGAATGCAGGGGGAGAGATGGTGTAGGGAGTGGTTAATCCATCTACATACACCTGAGGGTGTAATTTCATGAAGGAATTTTTGACAACTGTGGTGCCTGACATATTCCTATTTTTATTACTCATCTTGATGTGTGTGCTGCATGCAATCAAAACCAGTTGTAGCACAGAGTGGAGGCAGCTTTGTGTGGATTTACCCAAGACTCTGAGATCAGTTCCTTTGCTTCACTGCATGAGTGCAGGTGTGAAATACTGGTGCAGGTCCCAGAGGGGGCTATAGGACCCTGTGAAGGATCATTGTGGTCTGAGACAAGGTGCAGCTGTAGCAGCAGCAGTGCTGCTGAAGCACCTCCTGTCCCAGCTCTTCCTTACTGGGTCTGACTATCTGGACACAGCTCCTTGCACAGCTGTGCTTTCAGCCAAACCAAGCATCTGCCCTGAGTGAAAAACAACACAGTCAAAAAAGGGAGAATTGGTTTATGTGGGGTGTTTTGAGTAGTTTTAGTTTCTCCTTTGATTTGGTTGAGTGTCACCATGCCCAAGCTGTGCTGGGATGATGCAGTAGGCACAGGGGCTGCTGGTTTGGCCAGTGCTCTGCTGAAGAAATGCTGGTGAGGGACAGCCTGGGATGGAACATAAATGGAATAAAAAAAGTTCTCTGAATGGAAAAAGAGAAAAATAGTGATCATCATCGCCAGCTGATGAGGCGAGCCTGAAGGTGCTCTACACCGTCTCTTCTTTTGAAGGCAAGCTATTATTTTTAATATACTCCCTTTTGTTCCTGTAATTGAAGCACTTTTTTGACACATTTGTTCATTCTTACTGCTTTTCTCCTCACTGTTGAATGGTTTAATACCTAAAGTAGTTTTACTTTTTTTTTTTCCTATTTTCACTCACTTCCTCCTGATCTTCTTTCTCTTTGCAGGGAAGAGAAACAGGCAAAACACTTGGTCACATATTAAAGGAGTCTGTTAGGAGAACAGCATCAGTTTTTCTGAACACTCTGGAGCTGTTGCTTTTGATTCAGCCACTGGCGTGGTGCATTTTTCTGTGAAGTGTTACAGAATGTTTGAGTGTAAAAATAAAATTTTGAGGAGTTTTGATTCTATGCATTTATTCCAGTACTCCCAGTGGAAATTTATCAGTGGACAACACTTTCCTTATTTCTCCCCTCTCCTGTTCAAGTACTAGAATCTGTGCTTTGATTACCAGTCTTCACTGGCCCAAAATCACTTCTTGCGTGAGATATAGATTCTCATCTACCTCAAGGTGAACCAGAGAGAAAGTTACATTCGTCATCAGTTTCTTGAGTTCTTTATTACTGAGGAGGCAGAATGTTTCATTTCAGCTTAATGAACCAATTTTGATTCTTCTTTCATACCAAGAGTTAAAAAACTAGTCAGAAACCCCTTATTGGAAAGTTCAATTTTCTGAGATGCTCATAATTATTAATACCTCAGGGAAATGTCTCATCATTTACCTGTGTATGCTTAGTACATACATGCCTAAAAATCATTTTTGTTCCTTCTTTCATCCATCTGGAAATGGGACAAATAATCAATCACTTCCTTGAAGATTAATTCAGGAATCATATTTTGGATCTATGTGCTGTTCTAGGAAAGTGTCCAGTGTGTAATCTTGCAGCAAAGCAAATTAGTAGTAAATCATTGGAAACATATTATCCAGGAATAAATGAGAAAAAAGGAATCTGGAGCCAAGAGCCTAAATTCCTTAAGGAGTCTACTGAGTAATTACTTGAATTTGAGGTCTTGACCCTTCGCTAGGAAATGACCTTTAATGAGCTGAAAAATACCAAGTAAGGGAAGATCTGAGGACAGGCTCTTGAAGGCTGCTCTGTGTCAGTAGCTGTCGCTTCTGTTTGGAGCAGTCACCGCACTTGAGTGTCAGCCAGACATGACCTTGCAGTGCTGTGCTGTGACCTCCTGTGTGTGCCATGTGTCCCTGCCTTCCTGGAGAAGCGTGGCCCCTGGGAAGCCACCCAGCAGCTCCTGTTGGACCCTCTTCCAAAAGGCCTTGAAAAAGTGCATTTCCTATTTCTGTACCTGCTACAGCTGCAGTGTTCAGAACAATTCTTTTAAGACATGAAACATCTTACTACAATATTTACTGAAAACAGATTTTGCTTGTCTGTGTGTTGAGGTAAATAATTATTTGCAAATGCTTGTTTTTGAAGAGGGAGATAGTTACTGTTTTCTTAAAAAGAAAAACCGTGGAAGTATCGTTTTTGATAGCAACAAGTACGTGCTCTGATAAAATTTATTAAGCACATCCCTTCAGAAGTATCCTCCAGCTTAAACCCTTTTGTGACTCTATGAATAAAGTAGAAGAATTGACAAGGGTAAGGTCAGTGTTAACAGGTAATTGTGGAATTCAGAAAATAAAGTATATGTGAACATAAAAATACTTTCTGAATCCTTTGTGTGTGAAGAATGCTGTAGGTGCCTGGTGCCGAAATATTTATTTCATGGTAATAGAATAGCAAACTTACTGAGCATCTTATCTCAGTGTTCTTCCTTTTCCACCCCCTCAATATCCCAGCCAGTCAGTGTAAAAGAAGAGTTGTTTACAAACTACAGATATGTTAAAGATGTTTTTACGTACCAGCAGCTGTTTATGATGTATATATGCCTAAGAGATTTGGTAGATATATAGAATAACTGATAAAATGATTCTGACTTTTTTGCTTGATAAGAAGAAAGATCAGACCACAAACTTACCATTTTTATTGGTAGAGGTGGCTGATCATTTAAGGATAGCTTATCCCCCTTTTAGCTTGGAGACATGAAAGACAGGAAAGCAGAAGAAATCACTTTCTGCCTGTATTTTGCTTTTATACTGACAAAACCATGGAAACAAACTTCGGAATTACTTCAGAAAATCTCTAAAAAAGAAGGTAAATATTTTTTCAGTTTGCTGCATGAATTCCAAGCATACCTGAAGGTTTTTGTGGGGAGTATTTCCCTTTCACAAGCACTGGAGTGCTGCTGCTTCTCTGGTTTTCTTGTGGATGGAAAGCAATGGTTGAGATTTGGTGTTATATATTCTTTTTTTTTTTTTCTCTTGGATTAATATTAGAAAATACCTATTAAAATGTATCTGTATTGGGATGAGATCCAGCAAACTGCTGTCTTGTGTTTTGTTCTTTGTAAATTTCACCCTAAAGCTGAGTTTAAAGACAGACTTGGTTTCAAAGATGTGAGCTGTTGAAAAGTAGAAATATTGCTGTCTGGGACTTAGTTTTGTGGCTTGTACTGGGATATCTAATCAAAGATGTGAGCTGTTGAAAAGTAGAAATAGATAGAATGTGCTAGAAATATTGCTGTCTGGGACTCAGCTGTGTGGCTTGTACTGAGATACCTAGTTTTCTAAAGTATCAGATCTTCAACCCAAATGTTATTCTGTGTCCTAGTCATCGTAATGCATTATTTTAAATTTTCCTTTGAGAATAAAACAAAAAGTGTCAAGCCAGCATTGCCAGCGATGGCTTTCTAAATGTGGATGCCCTCTAATCTGAAGTGCTATTTCACAGAAAGGTTCAATCACTATTTTAAGCTGCAGTGCCATGTGTAAATGAGCTGATACAGTGACTAATTGGGAGGTTTAATTAATTTTGGGAATACTTAATTTTCGAAAAAGGTTCACTTCAATTAAAGACAAAGTTGAAAAACAACTATATGTTATAAATTGTGTGGATGAGTGAAGAGGGAAAAAATCTGTCTCTTTAAATGTAGTGGCAAATTGTTTTCTTCCCAATAATTGTCATCAATTTGAATACAATTGTTTTAAAAGTATTAGCCATGTTAGTACAAAGCAGTGTTTGCTGCTTAGGTAAGCAAATGTACAGCCTTCAAATAAAAAAGAAAAAAAAATCCAGATATACTACAGCTGTGGTATCTTATCGTAACANTAAAAAAGAAAAAAAAAATCCAGATATAAATGTCCTTTTTTATAGATACTACAGCTGTGGTGTCTTATCGTAACTAACTGACAAAACCCTTTTCAGAAAACACTGATCTTGATCTAAACACTTGATCTAAACTTTTGAATTAAATTGACTTAAGACCTGTGTTGCATGTTTCAAGTTCTTAACTGTTAAACCTTATTTAACAAGGAAAAGGAGTCCTGGATGTTTTACTTCCAAATGGAAAGTCCTTTTTAAAGGAGCACTCTGTTCAGTGGAGGACATATTGCTCATTATTTGGGGTTTTTCTCTGTCAAAATGTTCAACTTGTGTTTCTTACTTTTTTTTTTTTTAACTTAATGAAAAAGAAATAGAGAGCCAAAACACCTTGTTTTATATTAAGTTCCTCAAAAAATTGGGACTCACTTGGAAGAGATGTTGAGCAAGTTTATGATGGTGTGATATGATCCAAAATCTCAAGTTTTGCGGCTCTGAAGCAAAGGGGTTCAGGAAGTTTGTTTACAGGAATTCCATTCCCACAAGTCAGCTCAGCTCATTGAGGGACAGGGAAGGAAACAGGCTGTGGTAGATTTCAGCCACAACCAGTTCTTCTTGCAGACCACCAGGGATTGAAGGAAAGGAGACAGGAAGCAGAACAGACAGATAAACTGACAAGATTTTAGTATAAAACGATAGTTTGCAATATATCAGTTTATGATCGTTGTCCTTGAAGTCCCAATGACACAAGAAGTAAAATAATTTAAAGTGGAGGAGATGATAAAAAAGGCTTTGATGTTATCAAAGTTATAGAGGTTTATCCTAATTCGAGTGTTGTACTCCTGAAGGAGAGAGTAATTAATAATTGATTTTCTCCAAGTTTGTGTCTAGCTGATAGAAAATGAGCTGCTCTGTGCTAGACAGTAAAGTTATCATCAGAAAATAGTTTCAGTAGGGTTAAGGTTACATCAGACCTGCTCTGCTACTTTGAAATTTTGGACTCATGAAAAGACATGAGGCAATCTCTTTAATATTTCAATCCACATTTTCTGGCCTATATGTACTCACTGACCTCCTCAGTAAAGTAACTGTTGGATTTCCATCTGCATAAAACAGCAAAACCCATCATGCATCCCAGCTTCAGTTTAAGTTTGTACATTTTGGATTTTGGCATACATTGTAGGTGGGACTCCCAAGTGTTCCAGGTGTTGCAGTGTGCTGCTGCCAACCTTGATAAAATATCACTGAAGAAGTCATCTCTGCTTGCTTGCATGTTTTAAGGATCCTCATATTTGAGCTGGTGTAGTCCCTGGTGTGCAAGATGACTGCAGAGAAAGATTTTGCAAGCTCAGGTTATGTCTGTTAAAGGTAGCACAGAGAGAAATGAAATAAAAAGCACATGGCATGATTACAGTTTGTGACTTAGAAAATGAAGTCTTACACAACTTAACTCTGTTACTCTTAATAAATAAGCAATTATATCTATCTCTGACAGCTCTGATGATCTGTGTCTGGGGTTACAATTGTTCCTTCCCCAGTCTGTGTCACCTCTGTGCTTTAGATCTGTAAAATTGGAGCTGCAGGGTTGGCAAAATGAGCTTTAGAAATTGTCACTTAGCGAGGATGTGCTACACATTTCCCCATCTGCAGGCACAACTGTTGAACAGCTCCTCATCTCAGCTGAGAGATGAATTGTTGTGGTTCCTTTCCTCACTGGGTGGTTTCAGTGCTGAGACTCAGGGTGGCCTGAAAGACTTTTGTTACTCAGCTTCTAAATAAGGCTTGAAGCTCTTGTCTTGGGAAACACAGATTCTTGTTTTCTGACTCAGGTTATACAGCATCACCGTGGGCTTTTATAACTTAATTTGTAAACTTGCTGTGTGCCATTGCAGCTGGAGAAGACTAACTGCAACCATAATTTATTTAAAAGTTCCTTTGTGTTACCTGGCACATGGAAGTAAGTGATGGTGTCTGCTTAATTGATCAGGGCATGTCTCATGAGTGATTTAAAATTACCTAAAATTGAGCTATTCAAGCTTTTGTTGTGATGCTCTTGTCATGGGATGCATTCATCTAATGTAGTGTCTTAACAGTATTTTGAGGCTGCGTGTAGCTTGAGTATCAC
The DNA here is from genome assembly GCA_013400495.1 of Nicator chloris. NCBI lineage: Eukaryota > Metazoa > Chordata > Aves > Passeriformes > Pycnonotidae > Nicator > Nicator chloris. Next base: position 20,335 of record WAAE01017537.1, on the reverse strand, counting down.
AGAGAGTGGTTTGAAAAAGTTGGAAGTCTGAGGTTTGTAAATAGCTGAGTCTTTCTTCAGGTTGTGTCTTAAAGTATTTTTATTTCTGTGTGAAATTGCTGAATTGTTTCAATAGCATGAGTTAATTGTGGGTGTTACTGAATTCATAGAATCATAAAATGGATTGCTTTGGATGGGACTTCAAAGATCATTTGGTTCTAACCCCAGTTCTTCTGTTGTGTGCTTTACAGCACATTTCATTTATTTAAGAGTCTTTGACATTCCTCAATCCAAATTGAGACATCTCTGTCATAATCATAGTGAAGTTTCAGTATGGCCATGAATTTTGAGGCTGTAGGGGTGTCTCTGTACCTTTTCTGTTACAGAACTGAATAAAGTGCTCTAAATTTTTTGTCCCAGATGTAATATGCAGGAAGGAAATTACTCAAGTCAGGGTTTTAAAATGTTAATAGATAATGGAAGGAGAAATCAGGGCATGGTTGTACAAGATAAAGGTGGGTTACACACAGATCTGATCCTCTCAGAGCTGCAGTTTATAGGCTTCTTTTTGATTTATGATTCTTCCAACTCTCTTTGTCTGCTCAAAGCACATACACACACTGTGATGGCTGGGCAAGCTCTCCTGCCCAGGCTTGGCAAACCCAGGAGATCTAAAAGTAGCTCAGCCAACAGTGAGAAATGCTGATATTCATAGAGTTTGGGTGAATTAACAGAATTTGAGGATCTGCCTACAAGTAAGGATATGGTCTTTTTAGGTATCTCTGCACTCCAGTGATCTACTCTTCTATATCTGAATATGTTAGAAGCATTATTTAATGTCTCCAGAGAGGCTTTGTGAGGGGGAAAGACAATGACAGTGAGAAGAAAAAGGATCATTTGAATTAAGTACATTTAGTTTCTAGTGTTTATGACAATTAGGAGTGAAAGGAGGTGTTGCCAACATTATTTCAAAGCTGTGGTGTAGGTTTTGAATTGTTTTTAGATTAGCAAAATCTAAATGTATTTATACTATTTTAAAACAATTTTACTTTGCTAAAAGAGGAAACAGGAACTTGTAATGAGAAGGTGGCACTGATCTATATAAAGTGGAACTTTGTCATAGAGGATCACTTTTTGAAATGTGGAGGAAGGATTCTAAGTCAATAGCTGTTTCCTTCCAATGCCAAATGAAGTAAAGTTGAACCTTTTTCATTTAATTATGGAAGTGGATTTCTATGTATTAGAGGCTTAATTGATCATCTTCTAAAAAATATCTGTGGTAATTTTGGTAAAAGACCAAATACTGAATGATAATGGGGTGTGGATTCAGAGGAGAAAATATCCATCAGTATGGGGGATTTCATTGTGTTTGGAGCAAGGAAAGAAGAAAGAAAACAAACATGCATTTTTTTTGAGTAGTTTATTCTGTCTGAGTACATCTCATGTCCATAGTTGTGCTAATAAATATCTTCCTTACTTGTGAATATTTAGATTGGGATTCATTGACTACTTTTGGTATTCATGTTCTCTGTCAGAAATAATCCTATTTCAAGAAATCTTTGCAAGTGTATTTTATGTTGAAAGAGTACAAAACCTGGATTTTAGCTATGTGAGTACAGGTTTGGTAGTGTGATGAATTACATACCTTAGATCATCTGGTGTGTAAAGGAATACCAAAAGCCAGTTATTAAGGTTTGTAAGTGCCCTCAGAGGGACATTTCTGCCTCCTCAGGGTACCTTTTATTTTGAGAATGGTGTTGCTTTGCGATCTCATTGCTCAGAAATGTGTCAACTAACTTCCAGTTCATTGTTCGAATGGAAGAATTTGTCTTTCAAGTTACATTAAAGCATTTATTTCACTCAGCAGGTGAATATTCACTCAATAGACAAACTTCTGAACAAAGGATCTTTCCATCCTCACATTTTCCTTCACATCTTTTTGAGAAGACTTCAGAATGGTTTTCTTTAGAACTCACATATCTGTCATTAAATAAGTAGCAGTAAAAAGCATTGATTTGTCACAGCTAGTGCACTCTTGAAACAATCCTATTCTGTTTTCATAACATACTAATATTTCATGTTTGAAAGCTTGACCTACCTTGTTTATCTGATGGTATTGGTTGTTATTAACATTGGACAGAAGATTCCATTATATAAGTTAAGGCATCAAGAACTTAAATCATCTACTAAAAGGTGCTTCCAAAAATACATACTTGTGCTGATGGTTTTTAAAAGGTTGCCATTGTTCTAACTGATGTTTTGGCAAATGTAACTTCAATTTCAAAAAATAACTACTCTTTTTTATTTGAGTGCAATAGTTACATTTGTCTGAACTAATTCTAATCTTTTCCTTCAATTTCTGGGATTCTGTAAGCGCCATAGATGAGAGAAAATCATGAACTTTTGTGGAATCTCAAAGTATTGTAATGGAGGTTGGTTGTAACTAGTGATGCCAAACTTGAAATAAACCTCGTTTGTGTAAAACAGACAAACTGAAACAGCTCACAATTCTGTTACTCTTACTCTAAGGTTATTCATTATCCTTTCAGATTGGGACTGAAAGAAGGAATGGGTTTCTTACCGGTATTTTCCCCCCTATTTGGATTTTGCATCTAAATATGATCCACTTAAACGTTAATAATGATGATGTGAGTTACATGTTACATAAGGTTTCTAAGAGTATAGCCTTTCTAAAGGAGCAGGGTAAGAGAATATGTCTTTAATATAGGAAAATACAGAGCTCACATGGTGTTCATTGCACCAGTCTATAGTCGGAACTATTAATTTTACATTAAATGGTTAGCAAGGACAAGAGGGATATTCTGTGTGAGTACTGCACTGAAATGCATGAACCAAAACCTTGTTGAGAAGTAAGGGAATTGTGCAGTGAGAATGAGAATGGTTCTTCATTGCTGGTTTCTGTGTGTTGCAGGGGTCCCTTCAGCGTCGTGCGGCGATGCATCAACAGGGAGACGGGGCAGCAGTTCGCTGTGAAGATCGTCGATGTAGCAAAATTCACTTCAAGTCCTGGCTTAAGCACAGAAGGTAAGAATGAATAATTAATCAAACTCCCAGCAGATAGGTTTTTTTGATTTGTCAGCCTTTCCTATGTTTGCTCTCTTTATGATACTTTCTGTTTTGTATTTTCTAGAAGTTTTAAAGCAAGGTCGTATATCTCAGAATTAGCTTAGTGCTTGCATTTCTAATCTTTAGTAGTTTCTATATATATTCAGTGTTGATCATAAATATTAGGAAGATAGGTGTAAGCCATTTCTATTTCTGTTTGAATGTTTTTCTGAAGAATGTGAATTTTGTAAAGAAAAAAACAGTTCTTAGTCACTGAAGTGTGTGCAGGCAGTAAATCAAGAACACGAGTTTTGTTTTTACTAGCCTAGGTTTAGCAAGTAGTTTGCTATAAACAGGTGAAGACTTGCTATTAAAATGCAAAATTATATAAAAAAAATACTTTTCATATAATCAGGATTACAGGCAATGCTGCAGAACTGCTATAGTGTAAACAAAAAGCTGTAACACTCTAACGTTTCCTATTTTAGAGTAAAACAATCTATGTTTGACAAGTTGAATACAGAACTTGTGTGTGTATAAAGTTCTTCTTTTACCCTGCATGGAATGTTGTCAGCTGAGTGACACTTGCTGTATTCTCCATATCCTTATGTCCTCCTTATCCTGTTCTATATATCCTTATTTTTTTTTCTGGAGATCATATTCTTTTGTAGAGTAATGTTGTTGGGGGGTTCCACTGCAGTCATCAAAGTCCTTGTGAACCCAGCTTCAGCAAAAAAGGATCAGTGACTTTTATTGGTATTTATAACAATCAGTATCTTGAGCCTTAATGACTAGGTTGATTTACAAGGTAAATCAGAGCTCTTACTTCAAATTTTCCCAGATATTTTCATTTAATAATGCCATTGCTGTTTCTTTTTTCTAGGCCTCTAACAAAATATAAACCACATTTTCCACAATATTCATCTTCTGATTAGCTCCATCATGGTTTTGGCAAGATATATCAAAACCATTGCATTCTGAGCTAGGTGAATGTTTATTAAAATGATTTGATATCTTTTGAATAAGTTGTGTCCATATTCTTTTTTTCCTAAGCCTCGTTTGAACTTCTGATGATAGGACACGTTTCTGCCCTTGGTATAATATTGCCTTCCTGGCTCCATGACAGTAAAATTCAACCTTTTGGGGCCATGAAGAATTTTTGAAAGGGATAAGTCATAGGCAAAAGAGAAGGGACTCATCAGGAGGAAAAGAAAAACCAACAGTAATAAAAGGTTCACTGAAAAAAGGGTAAATGTGGATGGTTTGTAATTTTTGCCTGGATCTGAAGAATAGGCTTGGGAGTATATTAAGAAATCTTGGGGTTTTTCCAATTCCACTTCTGTTGTATTGTTGTAATTTTAATTCAAGGTAGCAGGTCATTGAGGTATGATCATACACATTTTCTAGGTTTAGTGGTGCTTTGTTTTGTGGTTTTGGTTTTGGATTGTTGTTTGGGCTTTTTTGTTCTTGTTGTTTTGGTTTTTTTAAAGGTTTTGAATTGTTAGGCCTTAGATTTGTAATATTAAGACACAAAGACACATAAATGGGTAAGTGAGCATGGAGCAAGTTCTTACTTCTGCATAACAATGTGAATTTTTTACCAACTCTTTCCATCTTCTATACACTTTGTTTTTCCTCTGTTTTTTCATTTAGCTTGTTTTTTAGTTGGGTGTGGGTTTTTTTGCACCTCTATCCAGGTTCTAGGAGGGCTTCTAAAGATTTTTTTCTAGTTTGTTTGTTTGTTTATTTCTGATATGGCATTCCATAAACACATTGGTGGGCAGCCACGGTGATGGGATTGGTATAAAGTAAATCTACCTGTGAGGAAACTGTTTGTAAATTGTGTTAAAGCGTGAGCTGTAATGAAGTGATAAGATTAACCCTTGGAGATATTCTTTACCTTGAAATTTTGACCTCTGCAAGTTCAATTTGCTTTTGAAGGTTATTTTTGCACAACTGTCCACCTCCAGTCGTTCTTTGAGGCACAGGAGTGGGAGAACAGGACATTCTGCATGTGAGGGGGCTGATGGCAATTCCTCCTATTAATTCACATATATCTAGAATCCCTAAAGGTCCAAATATGCCTCCACACTTTCAGATTAAATCTAAGAAGTCTTTGTTCTTGAGTGCTTTTCATACATACCCCTGTAGGATGATGTGTTTATGGGTGAGAACTTTGTTTTTGTTTGTCAGCAGTGTACTCTTGTGGCAAAGGCAGCCAACTGCAGAGCAGAGCATTGCAGAGGTGTAGCCAGCAAGGCAAAGCAAGTGATTGTTCCCTCTGTTCATCCCTGAGGCCACACCTGGAGCACTTGTGCAGTCTTGGTTTCTCCAGTACAAGACAAGCAGTGATGTGCTGGCAGGAGTCCAGCAGAGATGGACTGAGAAGCTGAGATGGGATTTGGTGCTGTCTTCAATTACAATTCAATGTCTTCTTCTGTCATAAAAGGATATAGAGCAGATGGAGCCAAACTCTTGATTTGGGCACACAGTGAAAAGACAAAAAGCCATGTGGACAAATTGCAACAGGAAAAAGTGCCAATTAGAGACAAAGACGAGAAAAATCTGCACCTGATTGCACAGAGGGTTCGTGGAGAACATCCTCAGAGATGCTCAGAAGTGGATTGCACGAGGCCCCAAGCTGCCAGGTCTATTTTAACCTGCTTGGAGCAAGAGTTTGGACTAGGTCACCTCCACAGGGTCTTTCCAACCTTGATGGTTCTGTGGTGTTTGTAGCTACAGTCTATGTGTAATCTGTGGGCCAATATAGTTGCAATACTATAAAGGGAGAAAATTTAGGCATAGCAGTACTGTGCTAAAAAAGAGATAATTTAAAACTAGTTTTGCTTTCTTTAACCTGTGAGGCAGCTGGGCACCGAATATGTTTTTAAAGGGACTATGTTCTAAACAATTCATTTGGAAAAATACATGCTGATGTCTTAAAATAATGACACCAGAGTTACTCCTTACCAGAGTAACAAAAACAAGCTTAAAAGCTTCTCTAGGCCGATGTGTTACCAGTTATTGTTATTGTGGGCATTTGTGGCATATGGTGGAGAAGCCACTAGCTCACCTGACAAACTTTTATCAGGTATGGTGTTCTTTCCATAAGGCTGCTCAATACTCACAGCATGTATAGACACAGACATCTCAAGTGATTTTTGTGTCTCTCTGCAGTGGTTTGATAATAGCAGGGAAAATTAATGCTATGTAACGATGCCTGACAGCTAGCAAATCTAATCTAGGCTAAATTCTATTGGATTTATGTATTAGTATTCATGGTGTTGCATATTGTGTATCATCAATCTCTGTAGTGTTGTAATTCAACCATATTAACGAAGTATATTGACACCTTGTCACTGTTCAAGTGGCCACGTGATCTGCTGGATTAATGGTGGATATTTTACATGTTGACAGATTCAACTACAGTTCACTCAAATCACTGAGACACATAAAAATCAAAAATAAGAAAATGTGAAGGTTGAATATTTTTAGACATAAGAGTCTCTTTTGTACTGTTCAGTTGAGACTATCCATGAGGAAGAGTACTTGATGCTCTCAGAAGCCAGTAGTAGTAGATTCATTGAGGTCTAAAAAAATACATCAGTGTAAATAAACTTATTTTCAAGTACAGCTCTTAGTTGCTATACTGAGAACATTTGGTATAGAAAACTGTGAGAAGCATGTTCCTTATTTCTGAATTGGTTACAGCTCACATTTGAGGTTGACTGTCCATTTCCTCTTCTGCCCTCTTCACATCCCATGCGTTTTCTCGTCTTTTGTTTTTCTCTGCACAGCTTGCCTGTCTGATTTTTAGTTACCTGCTCCAACACCAAATCTCTCTTAAGTGCAGGCACCATTTCTCAGGAAGAGAATGGTGATCAGTCCTTACTACTTAGTAAAAGCCAATAGACATTACTTATCTGCCTTTTCTTAAACCCAGATTGCTTTCTTGTAACATGCTGAGTGTTTTTTAAAGCAATTTAAAGGGCAGTGTTCTGTGCTTATAATGCATTGAAGTTGTTTTTCAGGATTTAATTCAACATATATTAGATTCTCTTACCTGTAGTTCATTTCTATAGAAATGTCCTCACAAAGAAAGTGATTACCAGTTCTTCTCCAGCCTTCTAATAGTCTACACCTTATTTATTAGGTTGTTGTGTGTGGTTGATAGACAGGTTTGTATGCATTCAGGCCACTGTGAAGCTGAATAAATAAGCTGATAAGGAAAGATTGAGGTTTCCTTCAGGACCCAAACTGATTTTTCAGGAAGCAGGCTGTGAAGACAGTCTGCAACATGCTTTTATCTGTGACAAAGAGCAAAATTGTAGCCAAGAAAGCAATGTTTTAAATACAGTTCTTGGAGTACTTCTAGCACAGAGAGGGGCAGGATAATTGAATCAAAACTGGCCTTGCTATGAATCATCCACTTTAGGAGAAGAATTCCAAAATTGTTTAATGGGGAATTGGGATGAAAACTGGGAGGGTTTTGTTGTGTTTTAGTTACTGTCTTGTGGGGTTTTTTTCCCACAAAGGGGCCCACAGATCTTATCCCTGAGTAACTTTCAGACTGTGAATGATTTTCTTAAAGTTGAGACCTTACTCTTGTTCTGCTTATTTCATTAAACAGCTTACCCTTGTTGGTTTTCTTATTTTGATTTATTTAACTTACTTAGGCTTTCATTTTATAGAATCATTTTGTCAGGGCAGTGTTCTCAAAAGGCTTTATTTAGTTCAGAGTGAAGTTGCATGACGGTATCTTTAACTTTTGGTACTGGAAAGCTGTAGTGAATCATAAGTTATTTTTCACAGAAGTATCTGTAGGATTCTGCACTTCCCTCCCTGTGTGTTTTCAAGGGTTCCAGAAAAAAAAGTACCATCAGCATTGAGCTCATCTCTTCTGAGTAAAAAATACTACAAATCTGTATGTCATCATATTTCAACTGTGCCATATAAAGACTGGATTTGAAGAAAGAACGAGTGACTCATTGCCTTTGATTTGGAAATACCAACTAATCTGGAGTTCCTGGTCGTTGCCAGTTCTGTGTTGTACCATATTTCACAGATCGAGGGCAGTGACTTCCTTCTGTGTGACATTATTGGGCCCACACCTGGACTCCTGTGCCCCGTTTGGGGCTTCACAGTCTGAGGGATGCCACAGAACTGGAAAGGTCCCTGCAAAGGACAAGGTAATCAGGACCCTGCAGGACATGATGGGCAAAGAGAGGTTGAAGAAGGTTTGTTTAGTCTGGTAAAGAGGAGGCTGAGAGAGTGTTACAATGTGGTCTTCAACCACTTGAACAACTACAAAAATGTCAGAGCTGAGCTGTCCTTGAGTGGAAGCTTCTGGAACACAGGGAAATGGCCAGGAATTGTTGCTTGGAAGGCTCAGGTTCAGGTTGGGCATGGTATTCAAGAGGTGGCTCAATGAAATGACAGCAGTCCTGACCCAGTGTGTGCAGTAATCTCACGTTGAGTCAGAGTTGGACCCAATGTCCATCAGAGGTCATTTCCCACCAGCTTTTCTGAGATCTAATGAAAACAGGAGGAAGGCACTGTTAGAGGTTTCATTTCATTGAAGGTAGAAAATACAAGGATATTTCAGAGTGAAAAGCTCTGTACCAGCTTGACTTTGCTTTTGAATTACCATTTTAACCCTTTGAGAAGCCATAATCTAAGTATTTAGTGACTGTAGTGTTGTAGGTATAACTATTCCCAGAAGTTTTCTTGAAGGTTCATCTAGTGTGTGTATCTCAGTAGTGAAGAGTTTGAGGCATCTTTTTAGAGATCACATGGTATTAGTGACACCTCTGTTCATAAGAAAATGCACAAATGTGGAATTTTGAAAAGAAACTCTTTAAAATCTTGATAGCTGACTGTCATGGAGTTTATGTTGCTGATACTTTAAATACCACTATAATTTCTGTGTGTACTGTACAAACAATAAAGCAAGTTGGGGTAAAGGGAAAGGAAGAATTTTAATTAACCATGTACCTGTGGTAATACAAAATCAAATATAAAAATAATGCTTTTAAGGATTTTTTTTTAAAGAGTGTCTGGGTCATGATGGAAGGGACCTGTAGTAGTTTGTGCCTCTCAGGAGTAGTCCAAGATTGATACTTGAAGTCACTTTGGATGTTTGTAATTTCAAGGGTCTGCCTTTCTGGGGAATGCATTGTTCCTGTCTCAGTTCTCCTTCTTTCACAAAGAGTTAGAACTGGTCCTGTTTTGGTACAGGGAATGTTACCTGAGCCTTTCTGAGGGCTTTGCTTGTTTTAACTTAATGAAGGATTTTAGGTTTCTTCTTTGTTTTTCTGGAGAAGCTGTCGGCTGGTTGTGTTATAAACACAGTTCTACTCCTCTCTGTGAGAAATACAAATGTCATAAATGTCTAACTTCTATAGCTCTGCTGTAACTTTCATAAACAAAGTGTCATCAGGATTAAATACTTCTATGCAGAAATGTAACATAAGAGATGGAAGCAGGCTTTTTCCCCAGCAGACACTTCTGTAAGTGTGGCAGCATGTTAACAGAGCCAGTGGATCACAGGAATGCATGAACACATAACAAGGGTTTCTTTCTCAGGACTCGTTTTTTCCTTGCTACTGGAAGTCAGTTCACTGCAGAGATGGTGCACGTGTTTTTCTGGTTGGAAATACAGAATTCAGTCTTGGGGCCACATTTCACTTGTTTTGTTTTGTTTTCGGTTTTTTGTGGTTTTTTTTGTTGTTTTTTTTTTTTTTTTTTAGTGTAAAATACAGCATTTTATATTAGGGATCTTTTTTATTTGAGGATTTCCTGGCATGTGCCCAGATACAGGCTTCCAGGAGTGGGATAGTCTGTGTCACTGACCAAATTATCATTGTGTTGACTTTTTTGTTTGGAGTCACACATACAAATTTGATTCATCCCAGGAAGCAAATGTTCTGTGGGAGAATACAGCCTATTATCCAGATCATAAGCAAAGAGTTATAGAGATCAACTATATGGCATTACTTTACTTCAAGAACATAAAATTTCTGGAAATATTGATGCGAGCATATTAACAGGAGTGTTCATTAAACTTTTTTTTTTCCGTCTTCAGCAGGGAAAGCATAGCTTGGGATTTATTACAACCACTTTAAAGCATAAAAGAGTATTTACCTAATTTTTTAATGCACTGTTGCTTAAGTAGAAGGAAAATCATTAAGTTTTTATGTGTTGCAGGCAATTGGCTCTTTATCCCTTCTACTCAGTCTCCAAAACAAGGACAGCTTTGTTTGCTGTGTGACTTCAGTCCCTTGCCTTTAACATGTATCTGATTTTGCTGGGTTTAGCACAGCACTGAACACACAATGGCTGTGCAGGAGTGCACCTCTTCCTCCCTCTCTTGTAATCTTCACTACTTGGCTGTGTGCTGGCTCTGGCAGCTTTGTTCTTCTGCTCTTGGTTTCACTGTGGTGCCAACATTGTGAAAAATGACTGTTGTGTCCAGTGGCTGAAGACACTGTGGATTTGTTGCCAGATCTTTACGTAACATTATCATGAAGCTGCTTTTGAGAAAGGTGTCGTGCAGCTGAGCAGCAAGTGCAGGCAGCATTTCCCAGCTCTATAAATTAAAATGGTACACTTTACAGGTTTCAAAATGCAATTACATCAAGTGTATTTAACTACCATTTTAATAAATATTCATTCTAAGAATAACGTATTACAGTGCTAATTAAAAAATTGCTGTATCCTGGAATTCTTAGAACACATATAATAATGGAAACTATTATGTAATTAGCACTAAACAGAAATTATGCAGCAGATAATAGATAATTTAAGTGTTATTTTTGTTACATAACTCAGTATTCAGTTTAGCCTAGTTTGGGTTTTTTTAAGTAATCATAATTGATTGAAAAGTGCTCCTTTAGTAACATCTCTGTAATCTTTTTTCTCACTTTATATTTTAGGTGCCTCATCCCTAGAAGTGTTTAAGGGCGGGTTGGATGGAGCTTTGTGGGTTTAGTGGGTCTTTGTGGTCTAGTGGGAGATGTCCCTGCCCATGGCAGGAGGTTTGGAACTGCATGGGTTTTAAGGTCCTTTCCAACCCAGACTATCCTATGATTCTATATCACACTTCCATATATGTGAAATAAGAAAATATATTCACGTTTATGAACAAGAAAATAAGACCAATCCAAACAAATATTATTATGAAAACTTCCTTTAAACTTCATGTCATTTAACTTGGTGAAATAAGGTTTGCCACTTAAAAGTTAATTCCTCTTTGTACCTAAAATGTAGGGCTTAGAGACCATTTGATTAAAATCTTTACTAACTCATTAATCTATTTGGATAGTGTATAATATTGAACCATTTTTGAAGGAAATAAACATAATTTATACACATTTTGGTCTTTTTAAGTGTTACAGGATATTTGCTAATTCAGGAAAACTTCAGTGAAGACTTGTGTTTATACATCACCTCATCTGGACAAAAACTTGGTGGTCCTTGAAATCTGTTGTTTGAATGCCATCTGTTTCCAGGAGATCACAACCATTTAGAATGCAAGTTTCACTGAAAATAAAACTTTAAAATTCTTTAAATTCTTACTAGATTTGTCAGAAACATTTTCAGGTAGTGCTTGTGATCCAACATGAATCACAGAATTGAAAAGGTATGCTGCAGTTAATACTACTTATTCCAAACAGAATGATGCCTGTGGGTGTACTGAATGGCTTACAAAAATCTTGGAGATACCTGAGGTTTGTTTCATGGGGCTTTTGCAGTGGTAAGCCTGTCATTGAAATGCTCATCCCAGTCAGCTACAGGTGCATCCTCAGTCAGTCACTCTGAATGTGGTTCTGCTTTGCAAATCATATCTCCCAAACCATAGTGTGAAAGATTGTAGTTGAGCAGGATTCCAAAGAGCCTAATCCTTGCTCTACCCAGAAATAAAATAACACAGGCACCCTTCACTATTATTGAAAAAATACTTTAAAATCTCATACTGTTTCAGCCTTGTCTGTCCCTTTACTGAATGTTTGGTTGGATGCATAAGACATTTAAGAGTACAATGACTTATGTATGCATTTGGTATTTAAATATGTGAAGTATACAGTAAAAGAGATGTCTGAGAGCTCTGTGTTGTGTCAGTCTGAAAGAGGCCTGAAGCACCTGAGGATAATGGATTGTTAAGTGTATTTACACAGATGTGCACCAAGAAGTGCTGCTGGAGCTTAGAGATATCACTGAGAGGACATTCAGGATAATCTCTGAATGAGCAAGGCTGGGAGAGATGCCTTAGGACTGGAGGAGAGCAAATGACTCCTGTGCTGGTCCTGGTGGGCACCAAGGTGAACCCAAGGCAGCCATGGGCCCTTGTGGTAAAGAGGAGCCACTGCTCTCCTGGGCTGCCTTAGACAAAGCATTGGCAGCAGGTGGAGGGAGGTGGTCCTGCCCCTCTCCTCAGCATTCCTGAGGCCACACCTGGACTGCTGGCTCCAGTCCTGGGATCCCCAGTCCAGGAAGGACATGGAGGTACCAGAGAGAGCCCACCAAAGGGCTGGCACTGAGATGAAGAGACTGGAACATCTCTTCTGTGAGGAAAAGCTGGGAAGGCTGTTTAAGCCTGGAGAAAGAAAGGTTCAGGAGGGATTTTTTGATGTGTACAAGTTCATGAAGGGAGGGTACAAAGAGGACAGGGCCAGGCTCTTCTCAGTGGTGCCCAGTGACAGGACCAGAGGCAGTGGCACAAAGTGAAACACAGGAGGTTCTGCCTCAGCACCAAGAAACACTTTCTTAACTGTGAGAGTGACCAAGCACTGGCACGTCCAGGGGGGTTGTGGATTGTTGGAGATGTTCAAAAGCTGCCTGGACACAATCCTGGGCAATGGGGTCTTAGTGGCCCTGCTTGAGCAGAGAGGTTGGACCGGATCACCTCTACAGGTCCCTTCAGCCATTCTGTGATTCCACACAGGCAGCTTCATAATTTTCAGATGGGTTGATGGCTGTCCTGTGAGGACCTGGCAGCAGCTGAGCAGGGTGGTGTTTGGGCTCTCCCCTGCCCTATATGCCATTGTTTCTCTGTGCTCCTTTGTGTAGATGAGGTTTTATCACATAACCTAATGTTTTTCTTTTGTAAAACCTTGGTTTAATTATAGCATCCTTCTTGCTTAGTAAAGCAAAGTGTTTGAGACAGAATTTGAGTAAAGCAAACTTATTTGAAAAAGAAATTTAGCTTGGAGGGGTAAGGAAGGATATTCCTGCTCCAGCTACCCTGGAGCAGTAGCCAATGCTCGGAGCTTTTACCAGTACAATAAGCCAAATGACAAAGGTGTGTTTCTTTACCCTCTTTGCAAAGCAAAGTTATAATTAAATTTATTTTTAAAAATCTGGAAGTACACTTTTAAAAAGATTTATTTTATAAACGTTCTCAAGTCTTCAATCATAAATGTTGTCTTTAATTTCTGCAGAATTCATGAGGTATGTCCAACTCCTGTTCTGAAAAATTAAAATGCTTTCCAAAACACTTCTGTCTCTGTACACACACTGTACTTGTCTAACAAATCCTGATTCTTGCCAATAATCCAGAAATAGGCTCTAGCTGTGCTTGCTGGAATTCAGGCTGGTTACAAACACAGGGAAGATAATAAGCATCAGCTGTATTTTCAAATATTTTCTGTTTGGATGCTAGCGTGTATTCTGTTCTGGTTTGTGCAATCAACAAAATTCAAAATTAATTGCAGCTGAGGTGCAGTTTCTGTTAATTCATTGATCCAAAGAGAACCTTTTTTGACTCTTAAATGCTGGGGTTTGTTGTTTTGTAAACCTAAAAATATATGTCACTCTGGTATGATAAATAATGATCCTTGTGCAAGAGCACTATTGGAATAACAAACCTGTACCCTGCCATTGCAGTAGGACATGGGTAAAACCTCTGCCTTTTGGTTGAGACAGTTTGAATCCTTTGCAAATCTTGCCTAAAATACTATTTATTTATTTTATAAAAGCAAGATTCATGGTTTCTGATCCACAGATTCCTATTCTTTTGTAGTGTCCGGAGTTTTCTGCTGAGTTTGATAGGTACATCACAATCTTGGGCAATTTTCCCATCAGTCAGCTACAAACATTCCTCTTGGAGCTTTTCTGCACGTACTGGTGTTTTAATGGGATTGGAGATGAATATGGTTTTGAGCTGTAGGCAGTGGAAATTTGCAAAAGTAAAGATGTGTTAGCAAACCTTAATGGACCCCCTAAATAATTGGTTGGGAGTGAGAATTATAGAGTTTAAAATTGGGGGCATATTTTTGATCTGTAGTGTATATATGTCTGTATATTCATAATAAAATAAACACATGTAGCATAATCCTCCTATGATCTAACTGGTCTTCCAGCTGAAAAATTAAAGCAGGAAAAAAGTGGTGAAGCTGAAGACCAGTGACAAACTGCCACAATCTGTACTGCAGTTGTAGAAACTGAACACTGATCTCCATGGAAATTTTCATTCTAACATCTGCATCAGCAAATACTTATGAGTAATATATGAAATATGTAGAAGCTGAGAGATCTCCATAGTGTGTCATTATGTGGGAAGAGTGTTTAGTCCAGCTGTACACAGTGCCAAGCAATGGCTGTTTCCCAGGGTAGGAGTTGCTTCAGAAGGGAAAATAAATAGGTTTGTAATCTTTTTGAGTAAAGAAAATCTTTTAGAAAAAACACATATTAAGAGAAACAATTAGGTCTACTTGATAGGAAGACAGATGGAAGTACTTGTGTTTGGAAGCTATCTTGTAAAAATATATCTTGGCTAACATACACAGTACAATACTGAAGCTTTTTAGCTGCTCAGTCAAGAGAAGCATGAGAATTGAAAGAAGTCTTAGACCTGAAAGTCCTGAGATCTGTGAACTTGTTTCTTCAAGACTTTCTACATTTTATCTGCTGTTTGAGTTCTACCATCTCTACCATCAGTTTTCTTCCAATATATTACTTGTTTTAATGGAGTGAAAGAAGTTAGGTACAAGCAATAAATTACTGTCCATACAGTTATGTTTTATGTAAAAATCCACTTAATAAAACCTTGAATTAACATATTTTATATTAATTAAACCTTATCTTTGATACTGCATTGAATTTTTTATAGTTCTGTGTTTTAAAACTCCTACATGTATCAGCAGGAACTTGAAGAGTGAGACCTGTGTTAACCAGCTCTGTGTGTTACTGAGCACTTTCTGGCATGGCATTTTCCAGCTACAAGCCATTTATTTTAATGAAGACATTTATCAGGGACAGTCTACTCACACTGAATATATTGTATCTATTTGATTTCCTAATATGAATCCAACCAACAAATACACACAGTGACAGTGAGTAAATTGGCAATGTTAATAAATTCACTGTGATCTATGGGTGGTTTACTTAAAATCTATGACACATAATTTCATGGGAGGTTGTTTTTTAAGTTCACTTCGTATGAGTAAGATTTATGGTGTGTTTCTTGATTGGAAGAGGGGGTTTGTTCTGTGTATTTCTTTTGCCTAAAATATTCAGTGGTCAGTTGTTCTTTTCTGCTTTTTGAAGTTGCTGTAGAAGGAAAAGCTGAATTGCAAAAGAGACTGGTGCTAAAAAGTAATGTTTTGTTGTTTCAGTGTCTTAGCATTTGTTAAGGCAGTTAAATGAGAACTTCATTTTAATACTTTAAATAGCTAAAAATTGTTTTACAGATATAGTCTTCCACTGAAAGCTCCTAGCAGAGTCAGCATAATAAACCCCAAGCTTCTTGATTTCCTTTAGAAGACTAAATAAATTTAGATTTTAAAAATATAGTTTTATCTACTGTGACAGAACCAGTTACTGTATATTTCTTAACATCTGTCACTTTTAACATTGGCTGTGATATAGTCACAATTTACAATTGCAGGTCTTACTGAAAATGTTGCCTTCATTTATAGCATTTTGAGTAGTGAAAATGACTTATGAAATACTACTTTGCCTGAGCAAAGTAGATTTTCTTTTCTTTGCCAAATCAAATTAGAATTTGAATCCCAGTTGCCACCACAAAAGTGTTTATTACAATATGTATATGTTACACATCTGTTTTCAGGTGTGTAGAGGTTATCGTTGCTGTGTCCTCTTGTGTCCTCGTCGTTCTCTTTGAAAGCTGTGCCAAACTGGAGCCTGTGTTTCCAGCACAGGGCTGGACAAGTGGGGCTGACAGGTTTGCAAAGAAGCTTTTCATCTCTGATGTTGTAGTTCTACAAGAAGCAGTTTTGTGCTGCAGGCTTATAGGGTGCTCACCATCTCCAGCTCTTAGTAGCTTATCTGATTGAGGGGAAAACCAGGAAAGGAACTAGGATTCCGTGGAAATGTAGGATGGTAACGTCGAGGACTATTAGATGCCACGTACCATCTGTGCAGTGTGTGGGTGAGTGTCACTGCTTTGCATCTCCTCCCCTTTCCCCCTCAGGAGGACTGAACAGCTCCTGTCTGCTGAAGGGGAAGGGAAAGCCCTGTTTCTTCATTCCAGCTTCCTTACTCTGCACTCCTGTGGCTTCGTTTGCATTTGCTTTGGTACTTTTTTTACCTTTGGGCTGATTTATTTTAATTCAAGTTGGGGGGAAAAGTGAATAGAGGACTTGCACCCTAAGTCTCCTAGTCTTTACTGTCTTGTTGATTGGCTTGCTTCCTTTTTTAAATGCAGCTTATTTAGAAACCTGTGAGGATTGAAGAGGAATTATTCTGTTAAGGGGAAAGCACAAGCAAACAAGTTTGAGTTTATTCAGTTGAGAATTTTGATACTCCCTGTAGGGGAAGATAATTCTGTGTGCTGTGTGTTATTCTGGAATCCGAGATAAACTGGTGTGAGATGGTCAGAAAACAGAAGAGATTTTCACTTCTTCTAAGAGCTACCAGTGACTGTTTAAAACAGAAATGCAGTCTGGGGTTGGAGAAGGAACTATAGGAGCATGTATTGTAAATAGCCATGGTTGATACCTCAGTTCTTTCCTAAATAGCTCATAGGCATTTTTCTGGGGTTCTTTTTGCCTTAAACTACAAGGACCCTAGCTGGAGAAAGTGCACGCACAAGATAACACAAGAGAGAGGAGAAAGCCTCAAATCTTATCAAAGCTGCAATAGCAGCTTATCTGTGTTCCTGTCTATTTGGTAGGACTAGTCAGCAAATAAATACCAATTTAAGATTTGAATATATGCACTTCATTCTAGAAATAGTCTGGGCTACCAGGCTTTTTGCCACCGATTTCCTTGTTTTGGTCATGTCTGCTTAGTTGGTGTGGTCTGTCTGTATGATTAACTCTTCTTACTCTGGATTACTGAATGTACTTACTCAGCTCCTTTTGTGTCATCCTCTCTTTCCCCTATCACATACCCAAATGAAGAGCTTACTAATTTGGGGGGAATTCCAATCAATTTAATTAATTGTCAGTTAACAGACTTTAATTACTGATTCTGGTATTGAAACAAAGGCATTCAAGCATAGGCAAAACATCCCTTTGCCTCCCCGCCACTGCGTCTCCATCCCTGTGGCCACACGTTGGCTTTTTCACTCCTATGTGAAGACCTGGTCATTTGTTGATGCAGGCCACTGTTTTGTTCATTGCTTATCCCTCTGTGTTTTATAACACAAGAGAATCTTCTGCCTTGGTTCTGTTGTATTTAGTAACTACTGAGGAATTATGGGCTGTACAGTAACAGTCAAAGCTATTGACAGCTTCAGGGCATGTTAATCCGCATTGCAAATGCTGATCTGAGGACTGAGGGCACTTAAATGTGCCAAGATCTTTGCAGGAAAATAATATTTTAATATCTATTCTGGAGGGATTTTTCCCTTTTTTTTTTTTTAATAATTTACATTTTGAAGTCTTTGTCTTCCGTGTAGTAATAACTACTGCAAGAAGAATTGATTTCTTCAATGTCATAAACCCAGATGGGTAGAGAAGGTCTCTTGATAAAATTGTCTCTTCTGGGTTAGTATTTAGAAATGTTATGTTGTAGAACAGAGCTTTAGAGCTGCTCTTGCTGTGGTGACAGTTTGTTTGCTGATAGGAAGGCAGGTTCGTATCCTGAATCAAATCTGTATCCTCATGTGGCACTGAAGTAACTTGATTCCCCCTTGCCCTCAGCACTACACTATCATCTTTGCCTCTTGCGAACTGATTGCTGGATTTGCACAAGAGAAGTGGCTCCTCTGAAGAATGTTGTGTCAGGTGAAAAGGATTCTGCAATCCTTTGTTTTGCTAATTTTGTGATTACTCTTCTGAATAACAAGCCTTGGACCTTCAGTACCTGTACATGTTTTGTTGCCTCCGTTTGAATCTGTGTTTGTGATTGTCCTGGTTTGTCTGCTGGCCCAAAACAGAAATCAATTACAATTGGTCTGGTTCTGAGGTTACTTGTAAAGAGTAGGAACTGATAAATGTGGGGGCACTGGCTTTGCTGAGATAAGGGCAATTTCAGGATTTGCTTCACATGTCTTCGAAGATTCTGCCCTCCTGAATCAGTTTTGCATCACCCCACCCTTGCTCCACTTACTTTTTGTAGGTACTGGGTGCACAGCTGTGCACTTGTGTATAGTTTTGTTTTGCCCTTCTTGTAATTAATGAGGAGAAGGTAAGAGTTCCTTACCTCACCGAGTGAACCAGATTCTGGCTTTGTATCCTTACAGATTGAACTTTCCACTGCAGCTGTCTGAGACTGTGAGAGCTTAAGGAATCTTGTTCCTTTCACGGCTGGATGAAGCCTGTCTGGCAGCAGACAGTTTTGCTGTGTTAGTAGTAAGTTAATTGATGTCACTTTGACATTTGCATACAGAAGACATTGAACCGACTGAGGAAAGGCCTGATTCCTAACAGGATTTAGAGATTTTAAGGACTGCAGTGATGTAACACTAGTTTTCTTTGCAATGTGTTATGTGTTGTTACTTGTTTGTGTAAATGGAGATCTTGGTAGCTGTTGGTTCTCTGAAGCGCTCTGGGAGGGACAGAGGAGCAGTTTTGTTTGTGTTCCTAAATTACTGAGCTGTGAATTGTCATTGTCATCTGGGCTGGAGGCTTTTGCACAAAGGCTGAGCCAGAGATCTGAGTGTTCTGAGATCTGGTAGCTGGCTTTGGTGGCATTGTCTCCACCTGATCTGTTTCCAAAAAGGGCTGTGTGTTTCGGGGGTCAGGACTCGGGAAAGTTTGTTTAAACAAGCCAGCTCTGTTCTAGGCCTTGCCTGAGCCTCCTGTTTGGGCAGGGCTCTGGTGAATCGTGTTGCAAGTCCATGGCTCCTTAGATCTTGAAAGATGATAAAAAGTTTTTACCCTTTCATCCGATGCTATCCTGGTGCGTTATTTCAGTGTCCAAGTCCATTCTCATTCAAGCAGATTTTACCCAAAGAGTGATCAAACTTCAGCCCAAAGATCAGTTATTGCTGAAGGTTTTTAACTTGTGGTATCAGGTGAGTACCCTGAACATGTCTTATAGTAGTGAGGAATATCTGTACACTAGAAAAAGAAGAAAATTATTTAATTTCTAAATTCAAAAAATTGAAGCTCTTGTAAATTTTCTTAGAAGGTTGGGAGTTTTTTGTGCTTGCTAATTGTAGTATGTGTAACTAACAGATTTGTATCTCAGAATCCTTCTCCAAACTGGAGATGATGAATCAGATTTCATGACTACCAGCAGGCTACTGCTTTTGTGTAATTTTTATCATATGAATCTTATCAGTATTTTAAAGATAAATTTGTAGTTCTAAAACAACAAAACAAAATACTCTGTAGAAGAAATGGTTCCTATATTTGTGTGGTATTTACATTTGACTTCTGTACAGTTTTCATTAACATCCATTGTAGCTGTCCCCAACACATTTGGTACATGTGTTTTTGCAAAAACTTATAAAAATGGATTATGGCAGATGTGTTGTTTGCTTTGATTCCAGTATTCACTGCTGACAGCACACAACACTTCTGCACCTATGATTGTTCTTAAGTTGGCACAAGTATCACTTGAATAATACTGCTTGTGGTAACAAAAGGCTTAAATGGATTCCAGTTTCATGATTTTCTGTGGCATTTGGGAAACAAAAGAGGAAGGCCAGTTTAATTTAAAAAGTTTTGAAGAATGGAGAAAAGTTCAAAGCTTTAGGCTCAAGTTCAATGCTAAAGGCTAAAAGCTATAAAAAATGTGTTGAGCTTTAATTATTCTTTTTTCAGCTGAAGAATGTTATGATGCAATTTAGTCTGTTTCTAAATCCTACTTACCCAGGAACTATGAATAAGCTATCCAAACTGACTGCAATGTATCGTGTGTGTGTGTATATATATAT
>WAAE01017536.1:0-39997 GCA_013400495.1 Nicator chloris | reverse complement strand
GGGTGTAGTTCTGAGTCTCATATAAAGCANCCAACCACATTGAGCTAGTGTGTTACAGTTTAAGCTTGAAAGTTGTTTTCTGTTTTCTTGCAGTGGAAAATACTTAGACCTTTTTTCTACTCGCCACATCGGCATGTTTGTTTGCCTATGGTATCTTCTGCTTTTCTTAGGAGCTTTTTCTGCTTTAAAAAGTTAAAGAAGTTTTTAAGTTCTTCTTAAAAAGTTTAAGAAGTTTGTAACTTCTTCTTTGCTTGTGGTCAACATGTACTTTGCTCTAGCCATAAAGCCACCTTCCAGCTCGACTTAACCTTTGCTTTCTTAGTTGTCCAGTAACAACTGGCTCAGCAATTCTTAATTTAGACATCTTCTATCCTTCTATATCAAAACTTGCTTCCATCTCTATTCTGCTTTCAGGTTCCATATTCAGAGAGCTTTCTGCCAAACATACATATCTGTGAAACTCTCCTATCAAACTTTCATCTTTCCCAACAGAGGCCCAAAAGCATAAACAACGGTGGACTGAAGAAAGAAAACAAGAAGGATGAGACCTCACAGCCTGAAGCTGTAATTGGACAATCAAACCCCAATGTCCAAAAGGACCAAAACTTACGAAAGTGTAAGACCTCGTGACCGGTCGTCCATTTTGTGACCATATAGTTCTAAATCCACCTTGGGTGTAGCCCTGGTCAGGCTCTTGTCCTGCCCAAGGTGTACCCTTAAAGGCCTTTCAATAAATATGTACTTTATTCTCTAGCTCTGCCCAGTCTCTGTTCCAGGTCAGCCTTCCCAAGGCATCATAGCCACTACAGTCTGTAGGTCTGTGGTACCTATCAGGCCAGCTTAGTGCTACCAGTCCAGAAACCTCCAGCACACAAAAAAAATACAAGTGTGGTGATGTTTTAAAGTACACTGAGTTTAATCTCCAAAGAAATAACATGAGAACTCGTTGGTTTAATAAATAAGAAAATGAGAAACGCAGTTGATTTCTACTTTATTGCATTTTACATTGTCCCTTCAGTCTCTTCAGTCTGCAACGGCATGCAGCAGAATTTACTTTTGAAGCTTTGCAGAATTTAAGACATGCATATGATTTGGAGAACTTAAAAAAGTTCTGAGGCTTTGTGTAAAAAATGATCATTTTCAAAAGCTAACACTAGAAGAAACAAAAAAAATCTAGCAAAACAAACACACGGAGCCAATTAAGGTGCTCTAGATCAAATACTCATGTTTAATTCTCACAACTTACGGTTTCTTACTGAAGTTAAATAAAATTCTGTCCCTTTACTTGGCAGAGATAAAATTTTTTTTGGTAAATACAGCTTTGTTTCCAAGATAACTTGTCACTCACAGATAGCTATATATTTACCCTATTATTATAATTAATCTAATTATTAAAATGCCTTTTCCTGACTATTTGATAAAAAGATACTGCAGCCAATCACAATTTCAGTCACTGGTGGTAATTTGAATGTTCCTCGATTCCTTTTCTCAGATCAAATATTCTTTTGTGATTGGTTTCCATCAGCCTTCAAGTTGCCAACTTTTCCTTTTTAAGATGATCATCATTCCTTCTGAAAGCCTGACCTTTTGCATTAGATAATGGAAGCATTAGAGAATGGAAGCATTTGACGTATTAATACTTTTAGTTAATGTTTTATATATCTGTCTCTCTTTTGCCTAGTTTCAGTTATTATCTTTTTTCTAATGCTGATTTTCTATTTTTATTACAAGCACCTACTGCCTTTAACTGTAAAATTCAAGTTTATGACTTCCACTGAGATTAATAAATTTATTTTACCTTTAAATGACTGCATGATGCTAGTGATTATCTCCAACAGATAAGAATGCTGAACTGGGTCTGTATGCTGCTTAATCCTTCTATATTTTTCTTTCACAGGTATCATTCTCTCCTCTTTCCTAACAAAAACATATATTGATACATCTAATTATTTTCTAACTTTTACAAATTATTTTAATATCTCTGGATTTAATTTTTAATAGTCTGTGTGCTGGGGTTTTTTGCACCAGTGTGGTTTAAATGGGCCTTATGGAAGGGTATACTGAGGAGGAAATAGCAGCTATGTATAAAAGGTAAGTTTGAAATATGCATGGATAAATACGTAGAGCTTGATTTACCAGAAATGAACAAAAAAGAATTACAAAGCCATCCCAGTGAAATGGACAAGGACTGGCACAGTAAGAGGGAAAAGTAAAAACCAGAAAAATAGCAAGCAGGGAGTGGGCACAGGCATGCAGAATTTTGAAGGCAATCAGTAGACTTAGTGTATTGCAAGAAATTAAGTGTTTCTAGCCAAGGAGTTCAAAGAACACATAATAGAGGGCATTCCCACTCAAAATTATGATGGAACTAAAACTATATCTAACCTGTGAGAAAGATGTGTTTCATGGATGTATCTACTAATCCACAAATTAAAATGACTGTATAAAACAAATAGAAAAAAAAATAGAAAAAGGAACAATACATGTTAAAGTGGCATGAAGAATGATTTCTGGAATCCATAAGATAGTGGAAAGGAAAAAGAACAAAATTTTCATTGTGTGTTTCCAGTAGAGTGAAGAGAGAGCTGAGTTGAGAAACATTACTGCATATATGGCATGGCATCCAAAGCAGCTGTTCTCAGCAAGAGAGACACTTGTTCTTAGCTTTTGATCTAAATTCTCTAATGCTACCTCTAGGATTTCTTTCTCAGATTTTAAGTCAGAATAGTGGGGCCAGTAAAGTATCCTGTCTAAAGGGTGGGTAGCAGTTTAGCTGAAACTGCATGTAACGCAACATTCTTTTCTGTGTTTGTCTTCCCAATATTCATCACATATTAGGAGAATCTTATCTAGAGGCTATTGAATATACCTCTATGAATACATTTAATAGCATTGCCTGAAAGCCAAATTCTCCACTAATTTGGCTAACTTTTTTTTTAACTTATTGATATTTGGTGTATTTAACTACAGCAGTGGCCATTTAATTATGAAGACCAGATCTCTCTCTAGACAGATCCAAAGGAGAAAACTAGATCTGAATGTTGCTTATAGATAAAAACTGAGTGAGAGAAAAGTCAAATATTGAAACCCTTTCAATTCTTCATTCTTGAAGGTCACACAATCACAGATGGCCCAAACATGACTAAGAATAGAGGTAAAATCAGACTAAAAATGTCTGACTACTGGCATGAGGAAAAGAGATCAAACAATGTAACATTTGGATAACAAAATGTGGCTTTGTTGCCTTTAGCAGGCAAGGATACTGTATGCAGTATGGAATAGTCCAGCACTTCTGAAAAATTTTGAAAAATAATGTTTTTCTGTGCTGTATGACTAGAGAATTTTTAATTATGATAAAATCTTCTCACTCCTGATAGTCTGTGAACTGAATTGAATTAAATTAAACCTGCCCTATGGATTGGTTTGTTAAAGTGGCCTCTGGGCTTGCATATTAATGATTTAATAAATGAAGTAGGTATAAGAGTAAGCTGCAGGGTAAGAGACTGTAGGGATTAGTGGTGGTTTAAATTTCGTACTATATCTAAGATAAGAGACCATGGAGAACAATCACTATTTAAAGTAATTTAAATTACTAAATTACCCTAATTTTTTTAACTTCAGATAAGTAAATTCGAGACATAATTTTAAAGGAATATTTGTGATAGTAAAATATTACGGTCATAATTTCCTCAGCATATATTGCTTTTTTAAACCTACATGACAACATTACTGTTTATGTGTGAGATGCTTTTTATGTGTTTAGTTATCCTCTCTTGTCAATAAACCCAAGCTCTGGTTCTTTTTTCTGCTGATTTTAATTCTTTATACAAAGCATGTAGATCATGTCTATCAAACTGATGTGCTTCAGAAAACTGTGTAATTTACAATCCCTGATAATGATCTTATTATGATCAGCAGAACCATTAAAAACCAGATGCATATAAAAGAATGCTTTCTAATGACACTTAGAAATACAAAATGTGACAATTATGAAGTGTTTGCTTTTAGTATGGTTGCATGCAGAAATGTTTTCAATGTTTGTTTCATTATGCTGCTTTTATATGAAAGCAAAACTTTACTTTTTTGACCAAATGAAATAGAGTACTTTATAATCTAGGTATTTTGATATTTTTCTTTAAATAGCAGAAATGTGTCCATATTTTTTGTAATGTAAGCCCTGCAGAAATGTGAATAAAACTGCTTTCTTGTAAAAACTTTTTTATTTTCTTTTAATTAACTTGAATACAAGGATATCACACAATCTGTGCAAGTCTAGCAAGTAATTCAGTGTAGCTGCAAAGCTTCCTTAACAGGCAATTGTAATTTTACACTTCTGCACTGCCATTTGTGTTTCACTTTTAACTTCCTGTGGAAACGACAGGTTTTAGGATATCCTAAACTAAAAATTAAACAAAACATTCATTTATCAAAAGATCTTTCTAAAATAGATGCCACGAGAATTTTGAAATAATTAATGTGCTTCCTTTGATCAGCTCAGTTAATGTTCATTTTTTGCAGAAAGGTCAATGGCAAATAGTCCTTTCTGCAAAAAACAAGATAATTTTAAAAAAGTGATGTACTGCATTTTATACTCAATCCTCTGATTGCTGCAATGTACAATTTGGGGGGAAAACCAGAATTCTTCAGATCCTTTACATTGTGGAGGACTGGACAGAATAGCTATGACAGGAACAGTTTTCAGTGAAAATCCTTTCCTGGACCTTGACTGGTAAGAAAAGATGCTACAGTTATGAAAAATCTTCTTCATTGTTTCTCCACTGTTGTGGTTTGACACTGGCCAAACGTAAGGCACCCATGAAAGCCACTCACTCACTCTTCCCTGCTACAGCTGGGCAGAGGAGAGAAGGGAAAAGAAAAAATTAACAAAGGGTTCCTGAGCTAAGATAAGGAGTGGGAGGCAACACTCCGAGGACAAAACAGGCTCAAACCTAAAGGTACAAAGTGAATTTATTACTAACAGGGTCAGAGGAGGATAATGAGAAGTGAAATAAGCCCTTAACACACCTTTTCCCCCCCAGCCCCTCCCTCCTTCCCACCGAAAGCACAGGGTTACAGGGCTTGGGGGATTTGGTAAGTTTGTCACCCGAGTTCTTCTGTTGCTCAGGAGAGGAGTCTCCCTGTGAGACTGTGGGGTCCCTGCCATTGGAGACAGCTCTCCATGAACTTCCCCAGCATGGTCAACTCTCACAAGCAGCAGTTCTCCCAAAATTGCTGCAACATGAGTCCCTCCCATGAGCACAAAGTGCTCCCAAAACTGCTGCAGCATGGGTTACTCTTCCACAGGGTGCAGTCCTCCAAGGACAGGCTGCTCCCGCCTGGAAGCGAGGGGCCCTCTCTCCACCGGCTCTCCCACTGGATCACAGCCTCCTCCAGGCATTCACATGCTCCAGCGTGGGCTCCTCCCCCATGGGCTGCAGGTGGATTTCTGCATCCCCCTTGGATCCATGGACTGCATGGGGACAACCTGCTTCACCATGGTCATCACCACTGCCTGCAGAGGATCTCAGCTCTAGTGCCTTCTCCCTCTCCTTCTCCACTGACCTTGGTGTTGCCATGTTGTTTTCCCTCAGATGTTCTCACCTCCTTCTCTTCTCTGACTAGAAGAAAACTGTGTGTACTTCATTTTGATTTTCTTCTTAAATATGTCATCACGGAGCTGTCACCAACCTGTCTCATTGGCCCAGCTTTGCCCAGCAACATGTCCATCTTCAGAGCCTACAGGGATTGGCTCTGCCAGACATGGTGGTAAGCTTCCAGCAGCTTCTCACAGAAGCCACTTCTGCAACCTCCCCATCACCAAAAACCAGGCCAAGCAAAACCAACACATCCATGAATAGCACTGGCTTTGAGCAGAATCTCCCACAGATCATGCTAGCAAAGAAACATACTGAAATGCCGCAAGAAAGGCATTAAATACACCATATTCCTACAGCCCTCCAACTTCCTGCATTTGACTGACACCTAAAGGGCTCTTCATTTTTCACATGCAATTCTTTAGGGTAATGCAGCATGGAAATCCTTGCTATAAGGAAAAATTCAACTCCTTTAAGAAAACCGACACCAAACAACCTTGTAGCTATGGTATAGCTATCACAAAGCAGTGGATTCATTTTCAGAGGTGTTTCAACTTCATACACAAAAAATATATTATTTTATTTGAAGCATATTACAAACTTGGACTTTATACTCTTTTCCACTTTCTTGTTTGTCGGAGATAGCGGCAGCATGGAAATAAGAGCAAGATCAGCAGAAATGAGAAAAAAAAGCAATGGCAGTATATTCTTCCTTTTTAGCCTCCATGCTCCAAAGTCCACAGGTATACAGAGTTTCACTGAAGTGCTGGGAAAGGCTAACTTCACACCAGCAGCCTGAGGTATGCTTGCATTTTGACCACTGGGGATCTCAATTCAAATAATTGAGATCATCTGCAATTTCTCTGGGCAACGTGTTCCAGTGACTCAGCACCCTCTTATGACCAAATGGTGAATGATCAGTGTATATATTTAATATATATTTAGGGTTTACTTTAGAACAAGTTGGTTGCTGTGGAAAGCAGTTATGTAAAGCAATTTGGTTATAACCTATTGTAATTTAGCAATAAAAAAGTAGAAAAATAACACTTAACAAAACATGAAAAGAAAAGAAAGAGAAAGAAAATAAGACAGAGTAGAAAGGTGTATATAGTCATGCCCCATGGGTTCAGCAATGGGATTTGGTTGTTGTAATTTTGATGTTGCTTGACTGAAATTATGGCTGCAGTCTTCATCTGTTAGGAGTGGAGAAATCTCACAAAACACAAAGTTCAATGTGTTAATATACAGAATCACAGGATATGCTGAATTGGAAGGCATCCACATGGATCACCAAACCCAGCTCCTGGGCCTGCATGGAACCATTCCCAAAGATCACACCATAGACCTGAAAGCATTGTACAAATGCTTCTTCAACTCTGTCAGGCCTGGTGCTGTGACCACATCCTTGGGGAGCCAATTTGGGTCATGTCACTGGTCATCACAAAGAAGAGAGTGTCTGTCCCTCCTCTTCCCCTCACAAGAAAGTTGCAGAGTGTGATGAGGTCTCCCCTCAGTCTCCTCTTCCTCAGACTGAACAGAAAAAGTGACCTCAGCTGCTCTTCAAACCCCCTGGAGCCTTGACCTTGAAGTTCTTCACCATCTTCATAGCTCTCATGAGATGCCCATGGGCTAATTCTTGAGCTTGTCCAGGTCCTTCTGGATGGTTTCCTGTCCCTCAGGTGTGTCAACCATACCCCTCAAATTGGTGCCATCTTCAAACTTGCTGAGGGTACATTCAGACTCTTCATCTTTATCATTAATGAAGAATTTTAATAATACTGGTCCAAATATTGACCCCTGAGGGAAACCACTTGTCCATCCAGCCAGTGACCAAAACCCTCTGGATGTGACCATCCAATCGCTTTCTTATCTGTAGGAGAAGTGAATACAGGTGACCTTTTCCCTTATAAGTAACAGCTGTGTTAACTACCCAATACAGCCTCGACCCTGATGAGTCACAGCTATACCTAATAAAGATAAGTGGGATAAAAGGGAGTGGGTTAGCTGGTGAAGGGGCTCATCATAGTGGGTGATGAATGTGAGGCTCATGAAGAAGCAGGATCCTGGGGGGAGAGAGAGACTCACTGCTGTGACGTTAGTCTGGGTCTGCAGTCAGAGCCTGTTGTTGGAACTTGCAGTCATAGTCTAGCTGGGTAAAAGTCTGCATTCAGAGTCTGCAAACTGATACATGCAGTCATAGTTTAGCGGGAAATAACCAGCAGTCAGAGGCTGCAACGGAAACCTACAGTAGGAGCTTGCTGCAGCCAGAGTCAGTGAATAGTTGGGGTTAGGATGGCTGAGCTGTAAAGAGGAATAAACTAGGACTCTTTTCTTACTGTGATAAACAAGAAGTCTGTGGTTCAGCTCATTTTTACCTTCTAACAAGCGGGCTGCTGCAACACTTATTCATCTAACTGTCTTCATCAAATACAATTCAGAGAGAAGGAAGCTGTGGGAGATTGTGCCAAAATCCTTATGGAAGGCCAGATAAATGTCATCTGGAACCCCTCCCTTGTCCATTGATGTAGCCATTCCATCACAGACTGTCACTAGGTTGCTCAGGCAGGACTTGCTCTTGGAGAAGATGTGCTTCCCTGTCCTCTGTGTGCCTTAGCAGAGATTCAGGCAGGATTTGTCCCATGATATTCCCAGGCACAGAGGTGAGCTTGACAGGTTGATAGTTCCCAGGGTGCTCACTTCTACCTTTCTTAAAGATGGGTACAATGGTTTCCCTTTTCCAGTCAGCTGGAACTTCATCTGAGTGCCATGATTTTTCAAATATTATGTAGAGTGCCTTGGCAACCACATGAGCGAGTTCCCTCAGGACTCGCATCTCATCAGGTCCCAACAGGCTTATGTATAGTCAGGGTTCTCAGGCAGTCCCAAACCTGATCTTTACAGTGGGAGGGATTTTGCTCCTCCAGCCCCCATCCTGCTGTTCACTAACTTGAGACATGAGGGAACAGAGAGGGTCATTGAAGGCTGGGTACCTCAGACTTCTCACCAGTTGTTACGAGTTTTCCAGCATTGTGTATTGGGACAGATACACCTTCTTTGACCTTCCTTTTCTACACCTGTAGAAAGTCCTTCCTATTGTGTTCCTTGCCAGGTTCAGTTCCAGCTTCACCTTGGTCTTCCTTGTCCCATCCCTAAACAGCCATACATCTTTATGCTCCTCTCAGATCACCTGTATTTGCTTCAACTGCCCGTGAATTTGCTTCTTTCCCTTTAGTCTGACCTGCATGTCCCAACTCAGCCATGCTGGTCTCTTGTCTTCCTTGCCTGATTTTTGCCCCTGGGAATTCCCAACTCCTGTGCTCCGTGGAAGATAGGAATGCATACAGAAACACACACTCCTCAGAAATTTCAGTGTCCTCTAACTTTCTATCCCATTGCCTTTCTTCACCTTTATTCTCGTTTAGATTGTGGCTGCGCTTGGAGAGCAGATAATAAGTGCAGACAAGAAGGAGTACAGGATGTCATCAGACTGCTGAACACACCTCCAAGAGACTATCTGGTTGAGAGGAAGTCACATTCTACTTTCCTTGCATCATCACCTTTAATACCTATCATTTGGAATTCAAGTTACTGACTCTGTCTGAAAGCATTTTATTCAACACAGACTCTGAATTGCTTAACTTACAGAAAGAAAAGGAGTGACTGATGGCCTGTATATGACTGAGTTGCATTGAACTCCTGCTCCCCTCCCCTCTGCTCTCCTCCTGATGTCTCTTCTTTACCAATGCCACCTATACTATCACCACTCATCTCCTCATCAGAGCCTCTCAGAGTTCATGAGCGGGTTGCTGTTTATTAACTTCTATGGTTTCTGCCAGAGACAGGCATAAGGAACCTACTTGCAGCCCTCTGATGGAATCAGGAAAGGGAAGAGACAGAGCAGATAAATGAGGGGTGCAATATGCACACCATATTGAGAAAGGTAGGGTGAATGATGCATGGAGGTGAAGGGAGGAGCAAAGCTACACGCATCAACACCATCTTCTTAGTTTTTCTGCAGCAAATAGAGGCAACAGCAGTGGGGATTTGCCTTTCATACCAACCCAAAAGACACTTTTGAAGTCTAGATGTTAGTAAGTATGGATGGTATATGATATCAGCTTCTAGTAGATTTCTGCTTACTGCAGTACTGTTATTTTTTAGAAAAATAGTTTTTTTTGTTAAAGATTTCATTAAAAATGCTTCCAATTGTGTTTCAAAATTACATTTTGAAATTTGTTTCATGAATTATATAAATATATATAAACTGTCAAAAAGTTTCTCAGAAGCAGACACTGATTTGAGTGAGCGAGACACTAAAATGAGCATGTAAAATTCTGACTGAGTCTGAAGTATGTTCTGAAAAGCAGTTCTACCACAGGCATCACTTACTGTCAACATACTTCTGCATTACCTCCATCCACAGAGAAAACTTACCTGACAGTCTCTAACTTTTCTCCTGGATCCTGATACCACATGCTTTCTTACACAGGAAAAATTAGGCATTACAATATTCATTGAAATGTTGGAGATAAATGTTAAAGCATTGCAAGCTCAATTTTCTATCATAAAGCATCAGATTCATATACATAAATCAGTATCTTTCCCTGATATTAAAAGACTACAAAGACATTACAATTTTCAAGATACCTTCAAGCTGTCTGAGAGGCACATTTTAAAAAAAAAATTGCACATAAGAGAGTATATTTTTAATGTGTTCATCCCCCCTCCTTTTTCTAAGTACTCATCTAATCTACTTTAGATGGAAGAGATAGGTGCTATGACTCTAAGAACCTAATTTTGCTATGTCAGCAGCTTCACTTTGTATTTGTCTCTTAGGAACTTCTGCATAAAGGAGAGTGAGGAAAAATTGCCAAAGCCACTCTTGAATCTTTCCTACTGGAAAGGCTGTTAATGATAAAAAGGGCTAACACAGAGGAGGAAACTCACCATAGCAAATTACTTCCTATACCAAATTACTGTAAGGATTACAGCATTTAATCACACAATTTATGACTGAATTTTTTTTAGTAATTAGATATTGCAGTTATAGGTTCTCTTTTCTGCTATAATATGACCATCTAGAGAAAGAAGACAAAGCAAATGTGCAAGACAGTCTTGCTGGTTTACCTCCTTAATACTCATGATTTACAGTATATCTGTGTCTTGGTGTACTGCCTAGATAGGCATTATTATGAAATTTTCTGCCTTCTTTAAGGCTGTATTTTCTGCATCATGCTGCATCTTGCTTGATATGACACACTGCATAGTCTCTTTTGCTAAACTTTTATTTCACAACAAAATGTTACAGATTAATTTTTTTCTGCCTCTTGCATTTCACTGTTGACAGGTAAACTCCAAATATTTAAAAATAATCAGAAGTATTATCAGCAAACAAGCACTCTCCATATTTTCAACAATTATCCCTATATGGTCTGCTCTTCATTTCTCTTTTGCATTCAACATGTCTTTGAAGAAAAGAGTAAGGTGTGATAAAGGTCCAGGTGTAGAGCTGTGCTTCTTGACACCTGATTCATGAGTGTAAGCTGTGTTTGAAAACATTTCTAAATCACTTTCATGTTGAAAACCAGTTAGGTATTAAACCAACTAGTCTTTTAAGACCACTGATCTGTTCTATGATTACAGAAAAAATCTGATGATGAACTCTACTTTGTGCATCTTCAAAGTACAGTTGCATATAATCTTGTGTGTTTTAACATAAATTGTTTGTGTGCATAATACTGAGACTCAAAGTGTCTGAGATTTAATTAATTCTCTGGAAATAGTCCAAAGACTTCTAAGCAGAAAATCGTGGTACCATTCCACAGTTTCATAGAGGAAATAAAATAGACTTCTGTAACTGATAGAACTGTTATACTTTTGTTGTTCTTAAAACAAGCCCTTTTTTGACAAAACAAGAAAAATGTCAGAGAATATATTTTTGGTTTGCTTTTTTTCCCCCCTTTGTTTCCCATCTCATGAAAACCATATTTTGGGAGTGTATTAAAGCCATGGACAGTATATTTCACCATTGGCACAACGTATTGAATTCTTGATGCTTTTGCAAGAAAAAATACAAGCAAGCAAAACACCAAAGTTTCAAAAACAGGCAAACATATCTTTAAATGGCAAGGAGTAATACAAACCTAGAGAGTACTTAAATGTGGCTATTCATCAGGAAATTTCTGGCATCTAATGAGAGTCATAAATATAAATCTCTGAAATGGATACATTAGGGTTTTAAGAAGTAATCAAAGTGGTAAAAAGTGTTGTTTATTTTGAAGCCCAATCTTCAACCCTTTCCAACAGTGGACATTATACATGCTTTCAGCATCAGGAAACAGCCATAGGCCACTCATCCCTGTAGAGAATATTCAGGGCTTCCAGAAAGGGACAGGACTACCATGGGTGCATCAAGCATGTGTACTATGCAGAAAGCTTCTGCTAGGAGTAGCACATCTGTACAGGTGAGTCTCTGTGTACACCACAGCAGCCTGGAAAAGAAATGAGCCATTGTCATAAGAACGATCATTATATAGCACTCATAGTGGCTCCCTCTCCTGGAGCATTGCTGTCCTTTTGCTAATCACTTGGTCAGGACAGAGCTGTGACTTCTGGGAAAGAGAGAAGAAGATTTTCACGAAGCACTGCAGAAGACAGTGTTTGGTAGCAACATGATTTTACTTCAACTAAGAGACAGAGTGCCTCTAGGAAGTTTAGAGTATCTGTGACAGGAGAAGAGGCTGCAATGGTTCACAGGCTCAAAATGTGGGGTTATCAGAGATTTGGATCTATTCAGTTAAGAAAAAATAAGCAGGGGAACATGATAGAAGATCACCTATAACAATGCATGATACAAGCTGAGACCCCTTCTGGCTTTCATCTGTAGGTAGACAGCCTAGATTCTCTTGGAAGCTGTTAGACCTGAAGACAAATGTGAGAATAATGAAAGAAAATACGTTCATTGGAATACCAAAAGACACCAGTGTAGAGGAAAACTTGCCAAAGAAACATTATCTCAAATCAGTAACAAGAAGTAATTTGAAAATCCTGAAGTAAATTTATTGGTGCTATAAACCATCTATTTTTTTTTATATTTGTATATTGATAAGGGAAATGATACATTGCCACATCCCATGACCAAATAAGTAACAGAACATTGACAAAACAACCTTGGAGAAGTCCCGGGGATGTGGGCTGAGCTCTGAGAGCATAGGTAGATAAAAGCAGCCTTGCAAATTGCTGCAAGCAAACTGTGCTTGCTCATAACCAGGGGTCAACCAGCAGACACCACAATTTGGGCATCAAACATCGCCAGAGACCCCAAAAGAGACCCTTGAGGACCACATAAGGACTTCTGATAGGGATGGGACTATGCAAAACAGGGCAATGAATATACACCCAGCAAGTAAGAATACCTGATAAATATGTAAACAATATGTGTAACAAAAAGCCTTACTTGTCTGTCTTTGGTTACACAGGACTAGAGGAAAATCCTCCTTGTGTCCAGCAAGTTGTATTAAAGAATGCATGCTTTCTAATACTTAAAACTGTGTTAGAAAGTTTCTATCTAGCTGAGTGCAGTATCAATACAAATGATTTCTTCTTTGAAACAAATTAAAGTAGCTTGTCTACCTTCAGCAACTTGCCGTTATAATGAAAGCAGACTCTATCTGGCAACTCAATTTTACAAAAGCACAATTAAAAGAGTAACATTTATTGTTAATTGTTATTGTTCCCCTGCTTAAAATAAGAAAGCAGAGAATGCAAAAAAAAAAAAAGGCAAAAAAGCGCAGTGATTTTATTAGCAAGTTTCACCCCAAAATTCTATTCCAAAAAGAATATAAATTTATGTGATATATTCCTAAGTATATATTCATGATTTAAAATAAAAAAAAAGATAATTTTTTTTAGTAGCATTCTTTTGTCTTCTTAATTACGTCATGTTCTTGGGCACAAATAATTGATCCTGGCACTGCCAGAGCCCTTTGGTACTACAAGACCAAAAGGTAATAAACATGAAAAAAATGCTAAACATTATGGGATTTCTCAGTCCCTTCAAGGCATTTTGGCAGAAACTTACACAGAAATATAATGAATTATTTTAATTATGATAAGCATTTAATGTAGGAATACCATGACAACAACAATCCAGAATAGAACAGAATACCAGATAGTCCCTGCCTCTGTAACTGCACAGGTACAGGAAGTGCCATTCCATGTCTCCTCTGGGGCACATCTATGTGCAGCATCAGAATTCTATTCAAAACCTGGTTTTAGGCAGTTTTTTTCTGCTTTCAAAATATTCATTTTTGTAGATATCACATTTATGTTCAAGAAATCATACTGTCTTTTTCACAAAGTTTTCTTTAAATAAAATAGCTCAATTAGTCTCGTCCAGAGGCAATGAAGACATTTTGAATGAGAATTATGTAGACCTAAATAGCCAGATTTTTAAAGGCATTCAGCTACATTCTAAAAAGCAGTCAAGTACCAATCATACATAAATATAAAATGGATCCCTTTTTCTTAGAAAAGTTTACAAAATGTATTTGTAAATTCTTTGTAGAGCATATTCTGCAGTGTTTTGCAACAGTCTGTAGTTAACTAGTTTGCATATCATCAGGGGAAGAGTCATTAAAAGAAAAGAGATTTAACTGAGTTTTTTCTAATTGATTACTGAAAAAGATTTCTGATCTATGCAAGGGTAAGTATAGATATATTTGGACAAAGATGTCCTCAGATATGGAGGCCCTTGAGCTCTAAGGAAAACTTCCATGGCTTTGCCCTGGAAGAATCTGCCATTGGCTTCAGGAATACCTCACAGCTTAGGGTGAGCAAACGACCTTCCTCCGTGGTGCTCTACAGCATTATGTAAATTACCTCCGTTGTGCTTTTCCCATTGGTGTGTGGGCCTTGCCCACCTCTATTGTTCATTTATGTCCTGGTTCTCAGGGTTTCTCCTTTCCCTCTTCCCCAATGGTTGTGGTATCACTGATGCTCTGCCCTGATGTCCCCTATAGGTCACTGCCCTTTGCCCTGCCCTGGTACCACCCCTTGTCCTCAGACCATTGGCTCCTGACCCCTTACTTAACCCTGAGCACTCCTCTGATCTCAGTCTTCTGTCCCTGAACCCTTGGGTGTGAGTCTGCAAAATAAAGCTCGCTGGAACTCACACAGGAGACCCTTCCTGCCTCTCCTGGCTGAGCTGGCCGTGGTGTGTGGACTTGAGTGCCTGTGTGCCCACCCGAGCGGCCTCTCCTGCAGAGAAGCTTTTTGAGGAGAGGTAGCAACAACCACCTACATTTATTTATCGCTACACTTAGATAGCAGAAATAATGGAAACCAGAACATCATTTGGGAACCTAAAGAACTGGACAGTTTTGGGGTTTAAGAGCTTAATATGACTTACAGAGGCAGTAGGCAGCATGCTCCTTGGGAACCGCCTATCGGACCAGAAAAGTGTGGTCACTTCTTATGTCTTCAAATTCTCAAAATCACCTCATTCCACAAGGACTTCATAAAGGATGAAAACATATAATAACTTGTTATTGGTTAGAGAGTGGTGTTACCAAATACCAAGGTTTGATGCTTGTGGTTTTGAGCCTTTCACTTAAGAATTGAACTTGATGAGCCTTGTTGGCCCTTTCACATAAAGAATATTCTCTGATATAGACAGACTGATAGCAGTGAGGAAGAAGGAAATAGATGTATTGCCCTTTGGTGCTACAAGTATCAGGAACCATATAATGACATTTTAGTTCAACTAGCTAAACAAGAAAAATAAAGAATATACAGAGCTCTTAAGTGCCTTTCTCTGAATTACTGTTTCATTTTCTGATGAGAAGACCTTCTCAGACATCCTTGACACTCAAATAATTGTGTAAAGTAATTTTTGTGTTCTTCCAAATAATCTGCAAGGTCTGTTTTATGGAACTCAAACAAAATTGACTAGTTTTTTTCCCTCAAAGGAAAAAAACTCAAGTAAGCTCCATTATTTTTAGTGGACAATTTAACTGTCTCAGAGTCTTTCACTGGCACTCAAGTTCTTTCACCATTTAGGTGTAAGACAAGAAAGTTCCATATTCCTTTTATAAGTGAAAAAGGTTCTACGTTTTAACTCATAATGGGGAAATATAACCCTAAGGTGCATCTTTCAAAAGCTGTATACCATAATGATCACAGATCATCACAATTTTTTAAAATTCTGTTTCCTGTCTTTGTATCTAACCAATAAATTAGACAAAAATTACTAACAGTTAGGGACTCTAAAAAAATCTAAAAATTACTGCCAGTTTCCACACACAGGTTTGAAGTCATGCTTCATGAAAGAATTATCCTATAGCTCACTTGAAGTAAACTTTTGCAAGCATGCTTTAAGTTTATTTATACCTGATTTGAATACTGAACAAATCTATGCATTTCAGTGATTAACATCCCCTCCACAAACCAAAGAAACAAACAAATATTCAAGGACTTCAATAATTCTTTTTGTTTCAAAATAAAGAACATAAATTGCTCTACTTTTTTTGTTTCTATCTGAAAACTAAAAGACTATCTTAACCTACTGATTATTAAGAGCACTAGGTTCTGATTTAGGAAAAAAAAAAAAAAACCTTCAAAAAACAACTTTCCCACGCAGCACTACAAAACTTGGTTTTAAAGACCGTAGTTTTGCCAAGAGGGCATTTTAAAATACTGATGTTGTCATGCCATAGTTTTTACTATGCAATCAAGGCAATCTTCTTTTCTTTTCCCCTAATGCTTTGCATGACACGCAGTTTACCACACGGTATGTCATTGTATCACCCTAACTGATCAACCCAGCACTGTTAGACTTTACACAGTCCATGCATCAAGGACACTTCTGTAGGACAATTTAACATCAGTGACTGTCTTTCTAAGAAATATTCTTCCTTGACTTTTCCTCTGTCATGTGTCCCTGTGCTGCAAATAAGTTGCTTGGACTTGTCAAGAGAAAAAATATCTCAAGGGAATTCATAGGATAGAAGCAGGTTGATACATATTGGCAGTGGGAGGACCTGAATCAGTCAAGCTCTGTCAAAGTCACAAACCTCGTAAAAAGCTATCATGGAAGCGTACTCACACGCTCCATCCCTCCAGCACCTTCAGCAATATCTGTTGTTCATAACATCTGAAACATTATTCCCATTAAAAGGCCTACATTTTTTCAAGGGTGAGACCGGTGATTGTTTAACAGCTCATATACTTCTTAAATCAGTTTTACACTTTCCAAATTCAGACTAATTTTGTGACACAAGACCTTGAATCTGTTATCTCAGTTAATGAACTGCTAAACTTTTTAACTTGTTAATAAGTTAACTAATCACTGTTTTTACATTATCTATATGTGATTTTATATGACCCAATATACTTGATACTTTAAGGCTAAATTTAAGGTCTCTGGGATAATGAGTCTGCTTCTGAACATAATCTGGTTGTTGCCCAAGTTACCTCAACTGCAGAAATATATCTGTACAAGGCTTCTTTGATATTCTGGCATTTTATTCATTCCCTTCAACACACTGACAAACTGTCAAAGACCTCACCACCAATGTGGATTTCTCATTAAACATTATGGGATTAATAGTGTAGGCACACTATACCCCTGAAATCTTTGCTGTAGCATACAGTAAGAAAACAAACCAGACAATAAAAATCTTAAAACGGATTCTAACAAATAAAGAATTATCCTGTCAGGACAGCGTTTAGTTGAGGAGCAATGTAGCACAAGAGCAATAAAATTCATGGCAGAGTCACTCTGTAGCACCACCCTAAGTCAGAGTCCTGTCTTTCGCGTTCACTGGCTTTGTAACACACTCACTGCTCCATCACCTTCGGCTGTGGTCCGTCTAGACACAATCCTTTCCAGGTCTGCCCACCACTGGACCGCAGCCGAAGCAAAAATCAGAGTTTTCAGGACCTGCCTCTTTCCAAACCATCCTTTTGCTTATTGTTGAGGAACACATCTGCCGCAGGTAGCTCGCTAGCATCGGAGGACCACCTCGGGCTGTTTCTGTGGTAATACATCGTCAATAAACGAGACATCTGAGGCTGCTGTGGAAGTCCGCTCTGACTGTGTGAGTGGGTTGTGTGGGGGGATAAGCGGGGACACATCGTGTCACTGGAGCCGCCGCGGCGAGGGCGACTTCACTGTGTCAGGAGTGACAGCTCTGGCGTTGGGACGTGGCTGACAGCGAGTCTCATAAATGGTCACGCTGGGAAGTTTCCTTAACATTTCTGCTTTCACTGAAGTCAGTTATAAAATTTCCGTTCTTTTGTACGTAGAATCAGGCTCAAACAGAGGACTGGTTAAAAAAACACTACCCCGCCTTGTATTTGTTACATTCGAAGTAGCCCCTCACTCCCGCCCAAGTGCCAGTGACCACACACAGAAAAAGGGTGGTGCCCACGAAAGAGATGGAGCGACAAGGATGCGGCGTGGAGGGGCTTCCGCTTCCGGCGGCCGCACTGACGGCGGCGAGGCCGGGCCGCTCTGCGCGGCCCTGACGGGCGGGCGGCAGGGGGAGATGGGGCCACCGGCGCTGCCGCGGCTCCTGGTGGGGCCACTGCTGGTGTTGCTGGTGGTGCTGGAGGCCGCCCGCTGCGGGGAGGCTGCGGCCCCGCGCTCCCGGGACGCCGCCACCGCTTCCCCGCGCCCCACGGAGGCGGCCGGCGGGGCCGCCATGCGGAGCAGCAGCAGCAGCAGCAGCAGCAGCAGCCGCCTAGCCGAGATGTCGGCGCCGCCCGAGCAGGGCCAGCCCATGACCCAGCGCGCCCTGTCCGTGCTGGTGCTGGCCAGCGCCGCCCTCATCGTCTACTTCGTGATCCGGACCGTGCGGTGAGGGCGGGGAGCGGGCGTGCGGGCGCGGGGGGCGCAGCGTGGCGGCCGCGCGGCCCCTGAGGGGCCGGCGAGTAGCGCCCGACGGCTCCGGGAAGCTCCCGCTGCCGCCTCCCCGGTGTGGGCGGGGAGCTGCTCAGTCGGCGCCACTCGCGTCACCAGAGTCGCACAGCAGTGGTGGGCCTTTCCCGACTTCCTCCTGTACGTTGCGGGTGGACTTTTCACTGCTGGCGTCCGTCAGCCCATCTAAATTTATTTTGTATGTTCTTAGAGTGATTTTTGGCCAGTTTGCAAACTAATGTATCGCTAAACTACCAAAGTTGCCCTTCTTCCCGACCTTGTCAGTAAACATCTTTCTTTTATGCTTTCTTTCATGCTTTCTTTCATAGTAAAATTAACCTATTTTGTGGCTTTTTAAGGAAAGGGCCCTTATAAAGCTTGCTACCACTTAGCTGCCTTTATGTTTCTCATGGAAACAGTTCTCTATATAACTTGATGTGCTTTTTCAGTTAAGTACAGTGTTTGTTATTGTAGGTTTTTTGTCCAGGTAGTTTTACTTCTTTCTCTCATGCTTTAATAACGTGAATTTTTCAGGGCAAGGCCCAAATGTATTATTATGCATAAACCACCTCAGTTATGGAGCAAGTTATCCATGTACTTTTTCATTACGTTTAGACATACCCATTGTGTCTAGTATCTGCATCATTGAGTTTAGAAGGGCAGTGGAAATTTTGTGTATGTCATGTGCTAAGATACACAGTCCAAGTAAACTAGGATATTTTGATTGTTCCTTACATCTTACAAATCACTCTTGAGAAGCCTTGAGGGCACTTCTCAGTGTTAGTTTGTCTTGTAACACCAGCCCGTTAGATTTGGAGATATGAGTAGTACTGTGGAAAGGCCAAATAAATAAATAAATAAATAAATAAATAAAAGTCTGTCATTGCAGGAGCTAGAGAGGAAAATTATCATCTATTGTCATTATTTTCTGAATGAGTGGTAATTACCTGATATTTTGATCTTGGCAGTAGGATGCATTTGCAACAGGAGTGCTGTCTTCTAGGTACTACTGTAACCTGGAAGCTTAACACCTCACATTATTCTGTAATTCTGCTGCATCTTGCTTCTGAAATTTGGAATAGGTAAAGAGTATGTTTTTGAACTTGAACTTGTAGCTGAATTGTTGTGGTTATATAAGAAATATAAGGATTAAGTGCAAATGACCCATTTTTTTGACACGTTTCCTTGGCATGAAAACATATTTTGTTAGAAGACGTTAAAACTTTTTGGAAACTTTCTACCAGGTTGCCTGCCCAGTGGATGAAGGGAAGAAAGTGAGTGTAACGGTTTTGGATTTTAGTAAGGCTTTTGGTGCTGTTTTTCACAGTACCATTCTGAACAAGCTCCCCAGCTGTGGCGTGAGCAAATTTGTGGTGCACTGGTAGAAGAGACAGCTGAATGACAGGGCTCATAGGGTTGTAGGTAATCAGTGTTGCTCCTCAGGGCTCGGTTCTAGGGTCAGCTCTGCTCAGCACTCGTATCTGGAGACAGGAGTTGAATGCACCATTAACAACTTTGCTGATGACACCAAACTGGGAGGTGCAGTTGGCTCTCTCAAGGTGCAAGAGGCCTTGCAGAGGGATCTAGATAGATTGGAGCACTGGGCAATCACCAGTGGCAGGACGTTTAACAAGAACAAGTGCTAGGCTCTGCAGGTGGAACAGGGTAGCACTGGACACTAATTTTGCTTGGGAGAGAAGAGACTGCAGAGCAGCCATACAGAGAGGGATCTCCGGGTCCTTGTTGACAGCAAGCTCAAGTATGAGCCGACATGTGCTTTGGCAGCCAAGATGGCAAGCTTCACCCTTGGGTGCATCTCACAAAACACAGCCAGACAGTCAAGAGAGGGGATTGTCCAAATGTATTCATCATTGTCATGGCCTTCTTGTGTGAGGTAAGAAGCATACTAAGGTTCTTGAATACAACCAGACTAGGGCAACCAAGCTGGTGAAAGAGCTGGAAGGCCTGTCCTCTGAGGAGCGGCTGAGGACTCTGGGCTTTGGAGAAGACAAAGCCTGAGGGGAGTCCCCCTCATTGCTCCTAGCAGGTCCCTGAGGAAGGAGATGCTTATCCCTTCTTGCTGAGATCCAGCTATAGGATGCATGGGAATGATTCAAAGCTGCACCAAGAGAGGTATAAATTGGACATTAGGAAGCATTTTTTTACTGATAGGGTGATCAGTGTCTGGAGCAGGCTTCTTAGAAAGGGAGTCAGTGTATAAGAGGCATTTGGACAATACCCATGGTACCATGTTTTAAATTTTGGATTGATCAGGCAGTTGATTCAATAGTAGTTGTAGGTCCCTTCCAACTGAGCAGTAGTCAGTCACAGAGTAAAAGATTTTAAGTTACTTCTTTTAACACTCAGGACACTGCTTTAGAGTCGTGGCCATGATTATACATGCATGTTGCGTATGCATCTCCAATATTCCTGTAGCTGTAGTTTTTTAACTACTTCTTATATAGAGAAGGGTTTAAATCACAATTGGTTAGTGTATCCTTTTTCAACAGGATTTGTGTGAATCTAAAATCTGTGCCAGCTTTGTGATAAGTGTTTTTTTGCATTATCTGCAATCTAGACATTTGCTATGACTGTCTTAGGTTACTCTCAAATGACAGTAGCTACTCACTTTCCAATTTAACCCATTAAGGGAAAAAGGTAAAATATAAAGTGAGATTGACAGAAATACTGACTGTATGAGTAGTACGTACTGCCTCTTGTTAATTTCATATTTTTGTTGTTTTTAAAATGTTTCTTATCGCTAGGATATCGACAATGCTTGTCCTAGTCCCAGTTGCTTAGCTTCTACTTTAGTGAAAACCAAAAAGTACAATATGTAAAAAACAACCATGTCTTTCATCCCACTGTAATCTTAAAAGTTTTAGAATTTTTTTCTACTTGTTGCTTTGAAGTGTACAGCTTCTTTCTATGTTGAGGAGTAAAGAACAAGTGAAATAAATGAAGAACATGGTAGGAACTTTGTCTTGAACTGAAAGGTGAAATTTTTGGTTTTGGTAGTAGCTTTAGCTTTAAATGAAAAAGGTAGGT
Source organism: Nicator chloris (assembly GCA_013400495.1). Classification (NCBI taxonomy): domain Eukaryota; kingdom Metazoa; phylum Chordata; class Aves; order Passeriformes; family Pycnonotidae; genus Nicator; species Nicator chloris. Next base: position 18,436 of record WAAE01017536.1, on the reverse strand, counting down.
AGTTTGTTTTGGGCTAAAGGACTTAAATACCTGGGGGTGACAGTTGCTGCATTTTCACATCATAATTGAGAGTGGAGGAAATGGTCTTGTTGATTATTTCTTGTAACATTAGAAATTGGAGAACTTGGAAGAAGGGTATGTGCTTTATCTCTTTCCCATTCGTACAAGGTTACATTTGCTTCTCAGTTCCAAAAGGATATATACTTTGGAGTATACTGAAAAGATAAATGAAGATTGAATGCTGTTGTGTGTTCTTTCAAGAAAGGTATTTAAACAAGTTGTTCTTGTCTTTCAAGAAAGGTATTTAAACAAGAGTTTCAGGACAGGATTTGAAGCTGAGAATCTCACTATTGTATTTGATATCTCTTACAAGATAGTTAAAATGGTGCCTAAATCTGGGACAGAGAAGTCACTATGCACAGTATACGGTAGTGTAATGTATTATATGTAATATGATGGCAATACTATAATATCATAATATATTAATTACTTTTTTTATTAGTGCAGAAATGTTCTGTGTTGAAGTTCTTGAATGTTGTTAACATATTTTGTAGGCACCTAACTTGGTGTTGTAAATTCTGGAGTTTCTACATGAAAGACCTGTTACCACCTTTGTGTTTAGCACTAAGTACCTAGACACAAATTATTCCCTTTTTTTATTTTTTAAGTCCTATAGCTTTCATGTAGTTGTTTGCCAGTTACTGAAAGTGACTCCGTCAGCATTCTGTAAACAGATGCCTTTGCACAGTGTTTGGTGAGTGGCTACTGGTCCCGAGTTCTGGAACCTGAGCAAGGCTTGTTCCTTGGGTTAAAGAGTAGTTCTAGAAAGGCAAATGGAATGGTTCATTGTGTGGGTGATGCGCATGGGACCCAGGCCCATGCAGCAAAGCTGTGGAGAGTGAGAAAAGCAGATGCAGACAGTCTGCTTGTCTGTGATAAGGACTGTGCCTTAATCCTGAAACATGAGTCACTGCCTCTTCCTTCCGTGCTTTGTGAAGCATACAAGACAGTGACTCTGCAAGATCTTATTCTAAAGTGTAATTATAGATGATTTTTTAAACTTGATATCTGTAAAAGACTTCACAAACAATAATAAAAATTTCTACTGTCAACTGTGACTTGTGTTACAAATTATAGCTTTGCTATAGCTTTGTTTCGTTTCTGCCTGTTTTGATCTGCTGTTCTTTACAGATGCATGAGACACAGAGAATAGGTAGCAAGGCATTTTTTTTTTCTCTGGAGGTATGTTAGATGTATGCTTTTGCATATATTTTTATGTGGCTCATATTTAGATGCTAAGTGCCATTTTGTATTCACTACATTTATCCTGTACAAAACTACAGATGACACTCTTATTTGCCATCATCATTTCATGTAAACTGTTGACATTTAGAATTGTCTGACCTCTGAATTACACAGATCTACGTGTCTACACTTACCAAAAGTTTTAGAAAACTTACACTAAGTATCAATATAGCAGTATTTTACATTATTGGATCAGAAAGTAGCAAAATACTTACATTACTTGAATGTTTTAAAATACTTTTCAGGCTCAGAAGGCAAAACAGAAAAACCCGAAGATATGGAGTTTTGGATACGAACATAGAAAACATGGAGCTGACCCCATTAGAACAAGATGATGATGATGATGATACAACACTATTCGATGCCAGCCATCCTCGAAGGTTTGTATTTAGAACCTGCTTGTACTTCTAGCAATAGAAGTGAAGGAGTGTGGGTGATAAGCAGTTTCTCTGAGAAAGCTCACTACTGTGTTTCATATGCGTAGTTGGAGAAGGGATGTCAAGATCACTTGAATTTTAAATGGGCAAGAATTTAGTGGGCAAGAAGATAAACACCATTTGTCTTCAACATGTGAGTTCCAGAGAAATGGAGAGGAAGGTAGGATATTTTTGTTACAAATACAGTGTCATTGAAGCTAATGTTAAGTCAACAACTAGCTTTTACCTTTCTCTTTTCTTTTTTTTCCTAATTTGAAGGCTCCTCAGTTTTTCCTGTGTATTCTCATCTGTTAGTTCTGCTTTAAGCAGCTTTGCTTCATTCTGCTTTCTTATTGCTACAGTAGTCAGAGGTTAGTTGATGATGATCCTGCACTAGGTTTTACATTTGGTACTGCTGTACTGAAAGATTCGTATTTTTAAGCTACTCTCTGAAACTTCGTAGATACAGGAAAATTTTGTTGTATTTCCTTGTTGTGTTTAGCTTTTGATCTGTTTCCTTAATGTCCTTAAACATTATCAATTAAAACTTAAATTCATGCAATTCACACTTAAATTTTTTCCTTTTTGAGTAATGCCATCACATTTCGTGTGTAAAGATACAGTAAAAGAATTGATGGGATTATCATAGTCATAGTTCATAGTGAAGGCTACTTGAATACTGTCAAGTATCAGAAGAGATCAGACGAATTCTTCCAGTCACAGCAAGTAATTGATTCACACTGTTTAATGTGAAATCAGATTCAAATCTCAAGCAAAACAGTTTGATAAATGCAGTGCATTCTGTCTCAAATGAATTAAAAGTATTGGAGTAGTAAGTCAGGTGTTCTGCCATTTATCAGGAGGAACTTTGGATGCAGTTCTGGAACTTGAAGAGAAAGGTTCAGTCTGCTTTAACTTTGTCTCCTTAATGGGAATCTTTCTGATTTAATTTTTTTTCATAAGTCAAAGCCTCTCTTGATTTTTTTTCTCCCGTACACACTAGATTAAAGTAGCTAGAATATCTCCACTTAGCATTCCTCTGTATTTTAGAATTATGTGACATTTACTATTACCCTGTGTTACTAGTCTTTTTCCAGTATATATGTATATATACATATATAAAATGTAATAGGTAATTGTCACAATATATCCAGGAATTCCCTCAATCTCTTCCTTAAATCTTTCATCTTCTGTTGTAATTCAGCATACCTGTTAGATGTTGAGGTATTTGATGATCAGTTAACGTGATACTCTTTATAAATGCTTATTTACAGGAGTATTAACAATGTTTTTAGTAGGAATTAAAATTATAATATAGCTAGTCATCATTAACAAACAGTATTGCACAATTATAACTTTTCAGAGAGCATATTTCTGATTTTTCTTCCTTCCTGTTTCCTAAACACTTCATTTTGAGGGAGAAGAAAAATTTTTTGAAATATTTCATTGTGGAAGTATCTAAACTGTTGTTTCAATAGTGTTCTGAAAGTATGTGCCTAAATTATTGAAGTCCTTATTTTGATACTGGGAACTCAGGAAAACAAGAACTTCACTTATATTTAGTGCATATGGTGAATTTTCTCTGGTTTTGTCTATTGATATCGTCCTGTGTTCTCTTTTATGGGAGAAGCTCTTAAAATTTTAAGAGCTACTTTTAATTTTGAAATAGTGTTCATGTGTAGGATGAAAGCAGTGCTGAACAATGTGAATTCACTTCACAAAACTTTGTAGACCAGCTTGATAAAATGGTGTTCAAACTTTGCAAAGATACGTAATTGCTGGGAGGATAGTTTGAAAACTAGAGTACTTGAATTATTTTATTTTTTTAAATCTTGATTAGGAATGTACTTTTTAAAGTTAATTTATAACCCCTTGTTTCAACTTGTTTGCATCTGCACTGAAGCTTAATAATCAGTCATCATGTTACTGCTTGAGCACAATGACCAAAGATAGTACAAAATGCCTAAGTAAGCAAAGACAACTTGATGCTGAGGACAACTTCATGAAAATGATACATATTCTGAGGAGATGTCATTACACTTTGTTTTGACATTTGCAGTAATTCAGAGGTATGGTTGATTAGATTTTTTTTTTTAGGGTAGCTTAAATATATAGTCAGCCTGGAGCCTGGGAACAAGGGAGAGAGGCTTTTAGTAGTTTTTTGAGTTTAGTGCTTTGTTAAGTAAAGAACAGTTGCAATTTTACTTAACTTAGATTCAACAATTGAGCTTATCTAGTGCTTAAGTTTCTTTCCCTCACAACTCATAATGGAAGGCACTAAAAAACTGAATTCAGTTACAGGAAATTCTTACCTCCATGTTCATTTACATTTGTTATTGACATCAAAATAGCAAGTTTTGGTATGTATATGTATATAAGTATTGTTTTGTATATAAAAATATGTCTTTTTTCCTAATTTCTTTGTGACCTGTTAAAAGACTGTAGTGGTACCCAGTCTGCTTTCATTTTTCTTGCTTGAAACAATCGAGCTTTTTTTACGGTGATACTCTACAAATAGTATGCCTATATTAGAAATCCCTATAGGCTTATTTTGGGTTAGCTGGTAAGTGTATTAGACCCTTTGCAGGATTAGGCAGAGAAACTGGCTTCTCTCCTAAAAATCACAGTAGTAGTGTTAGTATACTGGTGTCCAGATACATTACTGCTTTCAAGGGTTGCTGTTTTATTTCAGAGTTGTATGAAAAAAGGTCCCAGTGCCCTCAGCTGTAACATAGACACAGTTTAACTGTACTCCCCACTGTCATCATCACCCATGTCACTAGTTTCTGTGCTGCTGCTGTCTGGGGCAGTTTACCAAAACTCTGGGTTTTAGCCATTTTCTCAATAGCTTATTATTAAATGCCCAAGGGTGAAATTCTAGCCTTTGATCTCTCACAATACAATTTTACATACATGCTAACTGAGGAGCAGTATACTAATACCATGTCTTTGTTTTTCAAAATTATATCACACTCCTAGTTTACAATCCTCATTGAATGACTTCACACAGAAACTGCTTGCTCATTGCTGCAAGGCACAAGGAGAAGTATTTACTCAATTTTTTTTTATAGTATTCCATAACTGGAATGATACCAAGACTTGCCAAAGTTTCAGTAGGAACTCAGGAGCCTTGAAAGTTCAAAAATATATTCATCATGGTAAATCCCTTTTTATTTTTGTTAATGAGTTGTCTCTCTATTTGGAAAGGTTAAATGAATGCAGGTTTATGGTAGTTCACAGTAATGTGGTAGCTACGAGTTTTTCCAGTCAGATTTAATAATAAAATGTCGTGTCTCTCTGGTTTCTTTCATAATGTGTGATCTTTAAAAATGTAGGCTAAATTCACCTCGAAACAGGGCATTTCAGATTAATGCATCTGTTTCTTCTGTTGTAGAGAAGTACGTGCCTTTCAATGAAAGAACTTAATCTTAGAACCAGAGAAGGAGACTACTTCATGGGAGAAATAAGAAGCAAGAGGGTATGCAAGTTGGGGGGGAAATAATTTAATTTGTGTATTTTTTGGCATCCGTAATATCTTGCAATAAGTAAATGTATCAATTTGTTGTATCTTTTTGTATATAGAGATTCTGAATGTATAGCCTACGGGGAAAGAGTACTAACTGCACTAAGATAAAACCTATTTGGAAGGAAGATTACTTGTAAAACAGGGTATTTTTTGCTTGTTACAAGTCTTGTATGCCATTAAGTGTGGTATACACTTTTTTTCTACAGTAACCTGGAATGTTAATTTTTTCTTCTGATACTAAATTGTAAGTAAATATAGCCACTGTGGACTTCTCAGAATTGTTAGAACTTGACTTTAATTGAGAAGATGATTTATTGTTTATCAATAAAAAGCCAAACTACTGCCTTCTGTGTTGAGAATTAAAAAAACTGAATTAACATGTTTTGTGTAAACTTCAGTGAAAAAATAAAATGTGTTTACACATTGTTCCTAGCATTTAGTGTGATACTCCAACACTATCCATTTTAAGGATACTTGGGATATTAATATAATTATGTAAAACATACTATTGTAACATCTTCTTGCTGTTGAGACTCCTGATTGCAATTGTTAATTTTTTGTGAGGTCCGTCTTCAGCTTGTGTGAACAGATGTGGCTCAGTGACTTTAGGGTGTTGCTGATGTAACCCATGAGATGTCAGTATTCAGACCTGTAATGAAACAGAGATAAGCCTTTGGTAAAATTCTAAATATTCTGTAACTCTAAAATGAAACATTGACATCAGAAGCAGCTGTTACTGAAATGTGTGGTAATACTGACATGAATGTAGTTGACATACAGCAGTTATGTTTAGTTTTTGGCTAGTGCCATAAAAATTATTAGAACAGTCTTTAAGACCTGGAAGATACACTTTTTTAAATGTGTTTCAGTTTCCACTATAATCTTGATAATGTAGACAAAATGTTCAAATTCTAGTTTAGAATTAATGTGTAATTTTTTTTGCTAATTCTATATATCCATATATATCAAGGCATAAACTTGCTACAGGAGTATTCCTGGGAGTGACTATGTATCCTAAAAGTGCTTAAGTTATGGGCTACAGAGAAAGAGGAATAATTTTTCCTGATTCTTCACCCTCTTGGTCTTTGAACAAAATTTGAGTACTTTTCTTTGAGGTAATTTCTACAGTGATAGGGTGTGGAGGGAGTCTGCTTGTAGATTTTCTTTACCTCTACCAGCTGATTTGTTATATTGGAGTCTTCTTACTTGCTCTAGTAACAGCTCAGATGAGGTCAAATAAGCCTCCCAAGGTAATTTTCACCTACAGCTGCCCATGTGCCACACACAGCTGGGAATTAATTGTATTTATAGTAAATGCAAGTCTTTATTTTGCTTCCTGTTGTACCTAACTTTTCCTACTTATTTTTAAAGATAAAACTGAAATGAAAACACAGCACTAATCCTTGGAGCTGCCTAGTTGAGAAATCTGGAGACATAGTAAAGAATAGTTGGGTTGTAGACTACAGGTAGGAGAACAGTAAGTGATAGAAGGCAAAGTATGCTGTTTCCATATATAAAGGGAACCATCAGTGTTAATCTAAACATAATTGAAATCTTTCAGAAGTATAGACTGTCTTCCTGACATCCTAGAATTCAAGCCTGTAGAATCTTTCTAGGCTTTGAGCCACCCTGTGAGGGTGTTGTGCTTGTTATTCACAGATATTTGAACTGCTTAAGCAAGTTAAAATCAGTGGAAATACAATCAATCTTTACACTGTTGTATGTGCTGCAGTAAACCTTGATGTTTTCCTGCAGAAAAAACCAAAATGGAACTGGTTATTTATGTTTCCAAGCAAATTTTATGGTGGGAAAAAAAAATCAACCACAAATTTTCTCAAAAATTTTATATAGGTTTCTTTCATCCATGCCTCCAAAATCACGAGGCAGTATTTTACAGGAAGAGCATCAGTAAAGGAATCATACAAGTGGTAATAAGTTGGAACAGTTTTGATTTCTGATATGTCAGATACCATATGGTTGATGGAGCATGTTTCCGTGGCCTTATTCAGCTTGTATCTAATTTCAGTAGCTGAATTGGTTCTCATTGCATTTGCAGATGCAAAACTAGTCAAAAAAAATCATGGTTTTGTATATCCTGGTCTTAACAGTTGGAAATTGCAGCTGTGAGTTATGTACAGCCCCTGTTGATAGGTGCAAACACTATCACTACCATTTCCAGTTACATGTGAAAAGCTGTTCACTTTCCGATACAACACACTTTCAAAAATTTGGGAAAGAATATGCCACCACAGAGGCCAGTAACTGATCTGTGCATAAACAGAACTGAAGTTTATTTATCACTTTAAAATTTCATTAAAAATCAAGATTAAAAATAAAAGACAAATAATTATGAAATGTATAACTGAGTAGCTGTGTATGGAAAATTTTATCCCCATTTGAATTAAAATATTAATAGGCCAGTAAAGAATGTGAGTTGATTTGCTGATGTAAAGCTCCTTGAAGAGAGGAGATAGCTCAAGTTTAATGAGAATAAACTGGGAGAGGCTAGATTTCTTCTATAACTTGAATTTCTGAAGACATAAAATTGAATGTGGAGAAAAATCTTGAAAGATTGAAAAAAAAGTTTAAAGATACTTTTACAATTTTTACAGTATTAAAGCTATCACAGCATATCTGTTACTGTTTTTTAGGGTTTTGTGACTTTTTTCCTTCACTAGTGTGATTTCAGGCACAGCTTGTACGAGAACAGGTAGTTCCTGATCAAGTCTGAATGTATTAGATCAGTGCATTGATAGGATAATGGAGCAGGCACCCTGAAATACCATGAATGGGTCCAAGCACGAGAAGTCCATGTGACTGAAGAGGCAGAAAGCATTTTTATTTTTTGTGTTGACCAGTAAGAGCCAGGAATGACCTTTTAATACATAAGCCGACTGAAAAACTTGAGTCTCAAAAGACCCAGTATGAGTGGACTGCTTCACAGTTTTGGAATAGATTTCTGTTTGCTACAGGTGCCTTGTTTCATGGTACTACTTATGATGGTGTTCCAAATTGTTAAACCCCTGTAGGATTGATCCAACTCTCTGGAGTGGTGTCTTCTGGTGAGATTTTTCTGTGTTTTTTTTTTTCTGTCCACAATTACTCGTCATTTCCAAGTGGCTTGCACTCTATTTAGCTTCCATCTTGAAACATTCTTATTTTAAGAAATGATACAACAAGAAGATTTCTTCAAGGTATTATCAGGATGGATGGATAAGTTGCAGATTTTATTATGAGATACAAAGAAGGTTCTTGAATAATGAAATCTTTTGTATATAATTTCTTGCTTTCTTCAGTTAGGAAAGTATATGTTTTTGACATAAGGGTTTTCAATGCTTATGGCAGTATGCTTTGCACAAGATGCAAAGCATAATAATGTTTTCTTAAGTGATGTGATCATATGAATCAAATGCACGTTAAGTAAAATTGCTGTCACAACTAATCTAGGAGGAGCTGTGGACTCCCTCAAGGGTAGAGAGACCTTACAGAGAGATCTAAATCATATAGCGGGATAATCACCAGGCGTATGAAATTTAATAAAGAGAAGTGCTGGATTCTCCAACTGGAATGAGATAATACATACAAACTGGGGGACAAGAAGCTGAAGAGCAGCCCTGCAGAAAGGTATCTGGCGATTTGAGTCAATGGCAAGTTGAATATGAGGCAGCAGTGCCCTGGCAGCCAGGCAGGCCAACTGTGTCCTGGGATGCATCCGGGTGAGGGAGGGGCTTGTCCTACTCTGCTCTGTTTTGAGCACCACAATATGAGAAGGACAGGGAACTACTGCTTTGTTCAGCTTGGAGAAGAGAAGGCAGTGGGCAAGAGGGGCAGCAGAGCGGGAGATGCCCTTTGACCAGTGAAAAAGCAGAAGGGATGGGAATGAGGTTGCATCCAGCAGAATTCAGGTTGGACATACGGCATAGTCTGAGTTCAGAAGTTATGCCAGAGTTCCTTTTGGTACCTGTTTATATCAACCTAGGTAACAGGCACTTTGTTTATCAGTTTTCTTCCCTAAGCTTCACACTGTTAAATAGAAACAAAGATTCATTCATATTAGCTTCAGAAAACTTGGTCCATAAATACAGAGGATGAAACTTTTCACCCCACAATTTTATTGCTCGTGTTCTAAAGAAAACATTGTCAGTTCCACAGCTTACTGGATCATCCCTTGTATAAAGTACTCATTTTTAAGAAACAAATTCTTTATTCTTTCCACAGTTTTTCTTTAAAAAAGAAATCCAGCAAAAAGCCCATAGGTAAGGTAAATGGCATTTATGAGGAATCTTAATGAAACTTCTTCAAGAGATTGCATTATTTAAAGGCCTGTATGCCACATTTTGAACCTTGGGACACTTCACAGGGAGTATATTTGCACTGATATTACTCCTTTTACCTGCCTTGGGCATTGTCCAGAAAGAGATGTGTGACCTTGTGGATTTCTATTCAGACCAAATACAGTCATTTTTATTCTGTGCTCTGATAGAGTCCAAAGGCCCCTCATCTTTCTAAACAGAAAACACAGTTTTACAAAGATATAAATTAAACCTGCTGAATCAAAGCAGACATATATACATCAGCATTTTTGTGTTTCTGAAAGTTTGTAGTACACTTGCCAGTAAGAAGATTGTTCAGATAAGTGGTGAAATTTAATTCACAGTTTAACTGTCCTTTCTATCAGATCTTTAATTTTGCCTTTCCCGATACGAAACCTAAACCTGACCTTTTAGTCATTTAATGCCTATTGCACTGAAGCTACAGTGAATGTTAACAAGAGCTTTGTTCTGTTGCAGATCTGCCATTTCTTTCAAGATCATTGTAATTCGTCTCCATCTTGTCTAAATAGGACATCCTCAGTTTCTTTCCTCCTGCATTGGTTTTACATTGGTTTTTGGTGGGAGGGGATGCTACAGGGGTGGCTCCTGTGAGTAGCTGCTAGAAGCTTCCACCATGTTCAGCAGAGCCAATCCCTGATGTCTACAAAGGTGCCGCTGGCCAAGCCTGGGCCAGTTAGAAATGGTGGTAATGCCTCTGTGATAACAGATTTAGAAAGAAAGATAAACAAAAAGTTTTTGTGCAGTTTTAATTCCAGCCAGAGGAGAGCAGGGTGAGAACATGTGAGAACAACTATGCAGACCACAAGGTCAGTGGAGGAGGAGAGGCAGGAGGTGCCCCAGGTGCTGGAGCTGAGATTCCTCTGCAGGCTGTGGTCAAGACCCTGGTGAAGCAGCTGCCCCTGCAGCCCATGGANTTTTTTTTTTTTTTTTTTTTTTTTTTTTGTTAGTAATAAATTCACTTCATATCCCTAAGCTGAGCCTGTTTTGCCCATGATGGTATTTGATGAGGAGTCTCTCCTGGTCCATATCTCAACCCTTTAACTCTTTTTTATATTTTCTCTCCTCTGTCCAGCTACAGAGGGAAGTTGATGAGTAGCTTTCATTGGTGCTTGGCATCTGGCCCAGGCCAATCCATGACACTTCCCAAGGCAGTTACAACTGACAAACTTGCTTAATATGCCTCCAAATCCTGCATCAAAGACATCTATGAAGACATTGAAGAGCACTAGGCCTGGAATGGAGCCCTGTGGAACCCCACTAGTGACAGATCACCAGCCTGATGTCATCCCATTCACTGTCACTCAGTGTGCCCAACTCATGAGCCAGTCACTGTGTTTGTGATGATGTGTTTATCCAGCTGAGTGCTGGATATTTTGTCCAGGGCACTGGGAAAGACAGCACTGATGACTACTGAAATCCAAAAAGATGATTACATCAGCTCTCCTCTCTTGATCGATGAGATGGAGAATCTTGTCATGAATAGGTATCAGAAGGACTTTCCCCGCATGAACCCGTGCTGGCTGTAAATGATGACTGTGTTGTCCTTCAGACATTTCTCAATAGCTCACAGAATAAAGTTCTCCATAATTTTGCCAGGCACTAAGGTGAGACTGACAGGCAGGTAGTTACCAGAGTCATTCCTCTTGCTCTTCTTGAAAACTGGGATGTTTGCCTGCTTTCAGTCATCTGAGACCTTCTATTTTTCTATGTTTCTGTGCTTATATGGTGATGGAAACATATACAAAGGTTGTGCAGCTGTCATGTTTTTGGCCTTGAGTTGTATAAATCATTTCCCTTCCTCCCCTACCCATATAAAAGATAAGTTACCACATTTTCAGTTTTAGCTCTCTAAATAACTTCAGTTGACTTAGAGCCTTAGATTTTGTAACAGCTTCAGAACGATTTGATACTAGAAGGTAAATGCAGAAAATAGGGTTCTAAATTTAATACGGGTAGCTACACATCTGCTTTACATCTACAAGTAGGATGAATGTTCTAGACCTTGTTCAGTCCAAGCTGGACATGACAGCATTCATTTTCTCAGAGGCAATATAAGACCAGGGCTTATTTGCCTGAGCAGCTATGGTGCTTCTGGTCCAATTTTCTATGTTTTCCACTAACATACCATGAAATACCTGAATGCCAGTGTGCAATATTGATTCAACTAAAGTATTTGTAGTCTTTTGAATATACATAGTAGAGTCATAAATAGTAGGTCATTAAGATTTTAATTGATAATCTTGGCAACTCTCGCTGTCTCCAAGAAAACCCCTTAAATTCACTTATGTTGGTATAAGTTTCAAGAAAAAGAAAGCTAAAGTAGGATATATTAAAAACTTGTTATTTATAAAATGTTATTTATTTTTTTATTTGAATGCAAATTTGGTTGTCCTTGGTGCTAATACATCTCCAGTACCTATGAAACTGAAATATTTTCTTCATTTTTTAACACTGTAGATGCTGTCCTGCCCATTTGCATTGCTAGGTACCATAAATCAGAAACAAAATAATTTGTAATGTTTCAAATTTTAAATGAAAATAAGAATTTTCATGTCAGATTCAGCTTTGTTTTCTTTCTAAATTCATAAAAGGGCAAAATATGATTAAAAAATGCAGGTTGCAAAGTTTTGGGGTTTTATCTGTCTTTTGTTGCTGTGGTCACCATTCTGTCACCTCAACTGTGATCTCAAGTGCAAAGTATAGTGAAGTAAATGTACTCAAGAGCCCTTATGCCAGGTGTGAGACTTGCCTTGAATATGACATTCCACAGCAAAATCCTGTTGAAACATTTAGGATTGTCTTTTGTTTCTTTTCTTGCAGCAAACACAAGTTCAGTTTTGGGTAGCATATGTGCCATTCTCTATTGAGCAAAAGCAGGAGAAGGCTACTGTGAATTTTATTCAGCAGAGTTAAATCTACAGCTTAAAATCTTTCTCTAGTTAAATGGCAAGATGATAATCGTTTCATATTTTCAGAATTAATTTGAGTATTTTGTTCAGAGGCTACTTAAAGTCTAAGACTGACAATGGGCTACAAGCCTTTTATGTAGAAGAAGCGTTGTCTATACTTCAGAGTGAAGTTGCAGCTCTGACAATGGAAGGAAGAGAGCATATCCTTTGTACGTGGTTAGCTCTTGACCAACAACCATTTTTGGTTGTTGAACAGACTGATCTATTTTGACCATTGCTGCATGTGTCAATAATGTCCTTCGCACTTTTCAAAAGTGATGACATTCAGTCCTAGAAATATGCATGGCAGACTTCTCCGGGATGCTATGCATACACTGAAAGACAACATCCCCTTAAAAATTCTGCAGAAAGGCTTCCAACTGTGTCTGTTTTCTTCCTAGCTGGTAATCAGGAATCTAGTACCCAAGTTGTTATTCAATCTCAGTAAGAGGTAATATGGATGAAATAGATGTGTTATTAAACTTAACTAGCATGGCAAAGTAACATTTTCTAGTTACTTCCACCGTCGTGAAGTTTACAGAATAAACTAACTCCAGCAAGACTTTCACAGAAGTTGTTGATTCTGGAAAAAAGATGAGAGGTTGCCTTGCTTGTTGGCAGAAACACAGAAGGAGGGTCAAAGTTCAGCCTATATTGCCTGAATCTCAGAAGGGGTATTCTCTTACCAACAGTGGCGAAAACAGAAGTGTTCACAAGCTTTTCCCCTGAGGATATTTCTGAATAATGTCAGTGATATATCTGACACAAATGTGTGGCAGCAGGTATCCTGTTATCACTGACAGAGCATCCATCTACTAATGTTATCAGCCAAAGCCAAGTGCCCACTTTGTTGGGGCTGCTGCCAAACAGTAAAATTTCTGGACTGTGCTTCCTAACACTCTTACTACTATCACTGGCTAAGATGGCTGGTAGCCCAAGCCTCTTCTTTATTTTGACTATCTGCTGTCAGTCAGCTTGGACTTTTCTTCAGCAGCAGCTCCCAAGCTTTACTGTAATCAGCGAGGCACCCTCTTCCTTATCAGCCAAGTATTGAAGAAACATATTTGATTTAGGATTTTGTGGATTTTTCCCCAGGGTCAGTGTAATCCCAAAATGGGCCCCTCCAGCTATTCTGTGAAACTGCTGTGAAGAAGGACTTGGTCAAAGTACTCAAGCTCTGTGAACTGCTCCTACTAACATAAGAGGGCAGTATCCTTCTGTGTGTAAACAACTATCAGTGGAACATGGATGATGTGCTGCTAACATATTTTGTCACCTCTTATTGTAAATGTAAGTACACTTTTGGCACTTTTAGCAACAAAGTAGTTACGTGTGACAACATACAGGTTTTCTGTCTTAGAAAGGCATTTGTTTTCTTTCTGTCTGTCACTTGTAAATGCTGCATTTTATGTTGTTCTGCTGCCAGCTTCTCGAGGACGAGAGGCTGTGTCCAGACCACTTAAAGGAATATGAAATGAAATGGACTGCAGTGGAATATGAAGAGGCCTTTGAGCAGCCATGAAAGGAATGGAAAGGTGAACCTTCTTGCATAGGTATCATTCGGAGGTGCCATTAATGATTATATGAACCAAGTGATTGCATTTTTCTGGGCTATAAACAGTTCCATGTCTTGCCTTCCTTCTTTCCTCCTTCCTCTCTGCCTTCCTTCCTCTTTCAACAAGTGCACCCTTTTCTGTTGTGTAGTAAGCGCTGACAAGGAGACATATGCTTCTTATGAAATGCTCTCCCAAACACAATCACTACCCAGAATCAAAGTGAACCTGCCAGACACCAGGCTCTAGGTTTCCCATCCTCATGTGTGCATGGGAATGCCTGGGGGCTCAGTTCATGGTCACCTGGCAGAAATTAAGGACCCGCTATTCCAATAGCATTGATAGTTAGCATTAAAGCCATGTTAGCCACTGGAGCAGTAGTAGTAAGGTGATGTTATTGAGGATGTTGTAGTTGATGTCCCATGTTTGGAACAGGTGCCAACTTACCGCAGGAGGCAACTTCTGGAGTTCTGACATGATACCCATCAGTGTTTACAGCCAGTATCTTAGTGTGAGTGTGAATGAAACAGTTCTGCTGAGACACTGCTGTCATCTCACTGTTCTTTTGATTGAGATTGCAGGCTCCCTGTTGTTAGTCATTGGACTATGGGTTAGGCACTCATCTGTGGGCTTGCATGATATGTGTCCTGAATTCTGTGTTGCTTGCATATTTCAGTTGGTGCCACGGATCTTCATTGTAGCTACGTTAACTGCAGTACTTAACTGCTATGAAGCTCATCCCTTTGACATTAGTATTGCCTGCTTCAGGACTGGAAGAAAAGCCTAGAAAATGGAGGCTGCTGAATTGAATATATCACTAGCTCCAAAAACTGTCTCAGGAATGCAACCTCTTGCACCCAGAAATTTATGGGTACAGAAGTTGAGAGGATCAGCCTGTATACCTGTAATTTTTTAACAATGGTGATGTAGGCTCAAAAACTGCCAACTCAAAACTGCTTAGACAGCAGCTTAGTCCTTTTTTTTTGTGACAAAGTTGCTGCAGATTGAGTGGCTGCCTCGCCCATGCTTTACTAGATGTCTCTTGAAATTCTTCCAGATAAGGTAAAAGCTCTACCTTATCTACCTCCACCTTGTCAGTCATAGCAGCATACTGCTTCAGTAAGATGTGTGTGGTCGTTGAAGGTAAATGGGAGGCAGACCTTAAAAAACCCAAGGTAGATGAGGGAGGAGCTGATGAGTTGGTGAGTTGGTAGTGAAAAGAGACCCAGAAAAGACTTGCCAAACTTAGAGCAAATCTTGTAAATTTTGCCTTAAATCATGCCCTCTTCGTATTGTAAATCTTGATTTAGTGGTCCCTCTGTGGTTAATTAGTGTAGGTGTGAGTGAAGATATATTGGTGTTTTTTCATGTGGGAATGTTTGGTGCATACAGTTGAAATGTGTAGCCTAAATAAACCCTTGAAAATAGTTTCTGTCTGACCTATACACAGTTACTCAGGGATTTACAGGTCAATGGCTTGTGTTTGTGACAGATTACTTTCTAAAAGGTGAATGCATCTGTTTTAGCAAGCTCATTTTACATAGATATTAGCACAGGCAGGTGGCAGATAGTAATATTTTCATTTAAAAACTAGATTTGATGTGAAGGAACCTGTCTAAACATGATGGTTATATCTCATGACAATGTATTTCATTCTCTCTTAAGGAGCTATAATTGCGATGGATTCTTCTACATGGTCAACACAGTGTATTAAGAGGAGATACAGTTTACTTACAAGTTGTGTCAATATTTACCTCCAGAATAGCTGCACTACTCACAGTTTTGCCTTGCAATGCAGTAATGCTCTTACAATGCAATAATATTCATGCTTATTTAAAATAAAAAAAGTTATCAAAGCACTCATTGATGTGCCTAATTTCCATAGAGGTTAGCTGGATTTGACTCGATGTCTAATGTCTCTGTTTAGCTTGAAGCATTTTAAGTTGTAGTTATGGAATTCCACTTTGTCTAGAAGAGTCAGGTAACTACACCAGGCCACTGCAAAGCCATTCCCTGTGGAAAGTGTGCAGGCAGACACCACATCCTGTTCATGTCAAGGAATTATATACTTAGTAGTACTTAGTGAGCCTTGAGAGACCATAGAGTTCTGGCTTAATCTGAAGTAGATTTATTTAAATAATCATTTGCAACATATGAAGAACTTGCTGACCACTTTGATTGTGGAGCATGTGTTGCTCCACAGATATTTATGGGGCCAGATGTTTCAGTGTACGAAAAAGAGGAGCACTTACTCAACTTAAAACTTACAGGTAGGTATTTAATGGTAGTATGCAGTATCAAAAAATTTAGTTACATGTGTTAAACATTATTCTTTGCTTTATACTGAAGTACAAAATCAATCAGGTTTTACTAGATAATTTTTTTATATCTTCAAAAATAAATGAATTTGCTTGAAGGTTCTTGTTTGATATGAGTCTCTGTTTAAGATGGATGGAAATATTTAGATTAATTCCTTAATGTCTGTTTCAAGTAATCTTCACTTTTGCCTTAAGGTGGTTTATTTGGTCTTCATGATCAGAAGTTTGGGGGTTTTCTGCTGGCTTTCATTTACTAAGAGTATCAATGGTCTGGTTTTACACACTTGCTTTTTTAAATCTTAAATTTCAAATCTGAATGTATTTGATCACTTTGTGACTTTGTGGAGAACTGATTGTTGATAAAGGCAGTATATCAAACAGAAGTTCTCTGACCCTTGTTAGGTTCTTTTGTGGATGTGTATGTCCTCATTGCCTATAAAATAGTTAGAATAAGTGAATTTACAACAAAAGATCAAGTCCTTAAATTAGGTACAAATTTTCCTCAGCAATCTTATTTTAATTCTCTACACACATAATGATGTTATTAGTGACTGTGTCTCCTTTTTCTTTCCACAGGATTTTTCTTGTTTACTGCAGGATGAAGAAAATTAATAAAATAAACTTTCATTGTACTGTTTTCCTCACACATTTACATGAGTTAGGTCATATTCCAGGATTCAAATGTTTTTCTACGTGAAGAGTAACTACTTTTTCCTTAGCTTTATTTCAAGACACCCACACCAATTGTGTCTTAGGCCTTCAAATGAATTAAACCAAATCAGTTTTCACAGAAACACCAGAAGTTCTTATTCCCACTCTACAGTTAAGGTACCAAGACCATGAGAAATTAAATTGTTACAAATTTTAGTAAGTTTTCTTCAGTTAAAACAGCTAGAGGTGATTTTCCAGGGTGTTGAAGCATTTCATATGTTCTATGTATGTGCTGGTTTTTTTCATTTTTGTGTTGTATGAACTTTTATAGAGCCAGAATCCCAATTTGACCAATCAGCCAATGAGAACTACCTTGTGAATGGCAAACTGGACAAATTTTGACTTAAAAGATTTCTTTGACACCACTTGGAAACTCAGTGGCAGAGCTTGGGGTGGGACCATTTTCTCTAGAGCATTGTTTCATTTTGTTTCCCTTTCTTTTTCCTTCTAAGCTTGAAATAAAACACGTAGATCTGTACTGTCCATGCCTCCCTAGTTCATTCCTCAATTATACCAAGTCTGATATGCTGAATGAAGAGGGAAAAATACTTTCTAATTATGTAATTAAGGGTTGTACTGCAGTGATATGCACAAGGGGGCAACTTTCTTCTGCTATGATTAAAGAAAAGTTATTTGTGTTTGGAGAACTGAGCTAGTATTCAGGAGTCAAAAAAAAAAAGGGATGAACTTGACTACTGTTAAATTTGCAATTGTTTCAGAAGGGAATACTTTATTAAATATTCTTCTGAAGGAAAAGGGATTTCTTTAAAGGTATATGAGATGATGTTTTCAAGACAAAAAAAAAGGCTTTGGAGTGTTTTCCACAGGTTTCAATTTATTTCTTTGTCCAAGAGAAACTAATTTTCAACTGATTTGCTTTGAATAACCTCTTTCAAATCTGGACCAAAAGGCTGAAGGAACTGTTTATCTGCAATTGTAAATTTTAAGTTCTCTATGAGGATATGCTTTATTCCAGTTTCTCTGCATACATGTCAGCAATCTGTCTTGGTATGGTGCAGCTATGTGCTCTGTTTGGAGATATCTGTTTTATTTCCTTCCCAGCTGTTGATATTCGGTTTACTTATAAATAGATATGACAGACCAAGATCTTTCAATCTAAGTAAGTGAAACACACAAGGTTTAATAGACAAGAAACAGCAGTGTCTTCAGTTTACAACTATAATATTTAGGGTCCACTACGATCTGCCAGAAACTTTGCATCAGGAAGGACAAATAAAAATTCTTTGCTAACCTGTTCTGATCTTTCATTCAAGAAAAGTGAGACCAGAGGCTTTCCATTTTCTTTCTTTTTCCTTTTTCCTTTT
>WAAE01017533.1:0-64643 GCA_013400495.1 Nicator chloris | reverse complement strand
AAAAAAGTTTCCAAAACCCAAGATCTTCCATCATAAATGCCTGGCATGTTTACCGTACAAATTTATATAAAAGATCACTCTTCCTCAACATCTTACAATATGAAATGTTGTGTCCAGTTTCATATGTGGACTACAGGTTTTGGACATATTTTGATTCAGCAAGCAGTGTACTTTTCACTTAAGCACAGACAGTGCTAGAGAAAAACGTATAAACAGGGACATTTCCTAACACAGAGCAGAGCATACTCCTTTCCTCAATGCTCCATTCTCCCTGCTCTTCTCCCTCCACATCTTCCAAACCTGAGAGGAGCCACTTCTTCCTCTATCCATTGGTACTAAAGGCCAGCATTGGTTTAAATGTGGCCCTTCAGTCCCCATTCTGATCAGCTATTGAAACCCTTTCTCCTAACACCTAGGAAAGGTTTTCTGCACATAGGGCAGAATACTACACAGGAAAACTATCTTCAAGAAACTTCTGATGCACAGCTCAAAAGAACGTAAATAGTTAAATGCTGGGGATTTTGATGACTTTCTCTTTTGTGCAATGAATATGGTGATTTGCTTCTGTTAATCAGGCTACAGATGTAAAATAAGCAGCACTGACTATTGACTCTGTCAGGCTGGTGGAACCAACGCTCCAAAGAAAAAAGGTGCAGCACTCATTTGCACACAGCAGACACCTCTGAGTGCTCACACATCCAGTGCTGTGGAATGGCAGGTTCTTCCCTCTTGTCTGTACATAATCTTTTTCAAGTGTCTGAATGTTGGCGATGGAGAACGTCCCAATCTGCTAGTTAGTACGTATCACCAGGCAGTACTGACTCCTTTTAAAATCATTTGCAACTGAAATTTTGCTCATAAAAACCTTGTCCTTACAGTCACCACGATTCCTGTTTTCTTACAATAACAGGTTTAAGGCAAAACAAAAACATGCTTTGTTGCTGAGTGACCGATAATATAAAGATTTTCACTCTTTCTCAAATTATTTTAGGTGAGTTGACCATTCTCAAGATGAAAAGTTCTGGGTAAAAAGTCAGCAAGAAACACTCTATTCCTCTAAAATAAGTTTTCATTATTTTCCATTGAAGAAGCAGCAACAACTGCAGTGTCTGTCACATCATCTTTGCGGATTCTTTAGCTTCTCAACAACTGGAAAAATGATTGTAGCAGCCACAATCCAAAATGGAAAATTACCCAAAAGTAATCCAAAAATTTCAAGAACTTTCATGGGCAGACCTTTATCATCTCTGCTTCCTTCTTCATGATTTCATGCAATGTTTTAAAACCAGCTATGATGACACAATCTCAGGGATGTAAATACTTTCAAACATCAAAACCAGCAACCCTTGGTTCAATGCACCTACTAGTGAATTTGAGTTAAATGCCATTTAGCCTGGATGAGCAGAGCCCTGTGCACACAGACACTGCACCACAACACACTAACAGCTCTGGTGGTTTGGCAGCACTTCTAGAAGCATCAGAAACACATCCCACTGGCAGATGATGATATCCTACAGATAATTCAGTGATTCGGGAAAGCACATAGACTCTGATGCCAGTCCCAGCCAGCCAACTATCCCAAAGGCTTTTCAGCTGCCCTTTCAGTGCAGGAGTACTGAAAGTTTAACGTTTCAAAAAACACTTCCATTTTGACTGGTTTTTTATTTCAAACTCTCTTCTTTTTGGAATACTTTGTTTTCTGATTGGCAATATTTATTAAAGACAGAGAAAACCCCCAATTGCACTTACACAGAGCTGCTTTCTTGTTGTCAGTGCCTCTTACAAACTTCTGGTGAAATCCAAATTTCTAAATACTTAAGTTCATTTCCGTTGCCCAAGTACTCACAGATCTACAGTGGCTCACAGGGACACAAATTTAAGACACTGGAGAGAAACAGATACAGTAGCTAAACCTTCTCGATGGCAAATTTCTCCTGTTCAACATAACAGTTTTGTTTAGAAACTTCTATAATCCTGACAATGTCACCTTCATGTACTAATCTATCCAAAAACTTGCATAGGAGAATATTGCAAAAATATATTTAAACTGCAGTGTAGTACATTCTGCAGTACTTGATTCAAAGTAAATCAAAAACTAAACATTTTTAAAAAAATTGTAACAGACCTGGGGAAAACTATTGTTATGTACATCAAATGAAAAGTCTCCTTCTTAAAAATGTGTAAGTTATTAAGCAACTACTAACTAACTACAGAGTAAATAACTTAATCACATATTTACTGGTTGCTCTGAAGTATGTCAACATTAGTCTTTCAACTTGATTGAAATGAATGCTTGTATTCAACTATTAAATCTTTATTTCCTCTAACGTAATCAATTTTTTTAAAGTCCATAAAAGACTACAGAGAGATCTGCTGTTTACTAAATAATGCATTCAAAAATTTCTAGATTCAAAGATGCATTGTAGAGCACAAGACAGAGCTTGTGAAGACTTCTATGCAAGAAAGGCATCTGGCAGGATGAAGAAAGTAAAAAAAACAAACCACCAAACATCTAGCAGCACAGTACCATGAAATACTGAAGTGATAATTGCTTTCAGTTTGAAACACAGAATACGGTATCAGGGAAGAAACACTCAGGTAAAAATGCTTCAATGCCCACAAAAAAGTAAATAGGGTTTTTCTTTTCAATAAACAGAGAAATGTTTCATCTTTTCCTTGAACATTCCTGCTTTCTGTGTTTATTTGTTTCTAGTTCCACTAGCATTTGTATCCATTTTTCCTTGTGTGATGGCATACTAAAGAACAACTTTAGAAAAATTTTAAAAGGACAAAAAAACAAAAAGAAAGAAAAATCCATGAAAGAACACAATGTTAAGAAGCAGTTATGTTTAAAAGAGAATCAAAGGAGAGGAGAGGAAAGGAGAAGAGAGCAGCTAAAAAGACTGAAAAAAGATAAAGGGCAAAGGATTTAAAAATTAAACAGAAGGAAAAAGATTAAAGAAAGAATGGCAAAAGGCGATGCAAAAGGATTTAAGAAGCCAGTATAAAGAAAAGACATTCAGTTACGAGAAAGGAATAGCAACTACTAGAGGAAAAATACTTGAATATAATGAATCAAAAAATGGAAAGAAGTTGGAAATTAATTTTAAGAAGACAAAGTTAGAAAACATTTTTTTTTCCCTCCACAAAATACATACACAAGATTCAGTGAAATTTTAAAAGTCTGTTTAGTTTATATACAATATCTCATTCAACAATTTTCTGGGTTTAGTAATTTTAATTATCTAAAAATAAACACAAAGCTATGCAATGCCAAGTATTTCCTAAGCAGGTGTTTATGCATCATGTGCAAAGCCGAGAACAAAATGCACTCCTATTTAAAATAACAAATGCTTTTCTTTTTATTAGTAATTGTATTAAAATTCAAAGAATTTGCCTGTCTATATAGGGTTTAAACATCATTATGAGGATCATTAATAGTTTCTGAAGGGTTAATAAAAGCTTACAGCTGCTTATTTTGCAGCCAGAAGCAGTGTATTGCAAGCAGTTAAAGACAAAGCTAGAGCAACCAATAGATTGACTAGACTTCATAAAACACAATTAATTTGTTATTAATGCTATCATCTCATTAAAAACTAATAAATGTGCTCTTGCTATAATGAAAATATTTTTTGTCAGTAAGAAATGACATGATACAGGACAAATGGAAGAAATTTAACTTGGAATATAGGAAGCACAAAGAGTTTAAGAGTAGCACTCATTTGAATGTTATATATTAGATTTTTTTTATTATTATTTCTATTATCTAACTTAGAGGATTAATTGCTATTCATTTCAATATTTACTCCATGTAACTCAGTTTTTTCTCTAAACGAGTAACATCCCAAAGCCAGGAAAGTTTTATCATGTACAGCCTGCATTTAAAGGTACTGATTTTATTCCATCCTTGTTTTACTCATTTATTTATTTGACTATCTCCCACTGCCCTGGTTTCTTAAAAAAAGTAAAGAGATTTTCAAACTTTAGCTCTCCATACTATTTATCATTTTGTATACCATTTACCTCTATACTACTTAGCATTTTATATACCATTTACCTCATTTATCTGCACACAATACTAATCTTTTTAATCTCTACCCATATGAAATAATTTCCGTACCTCCAATCCTTTTCAGTGGCTTTTGCTGGACCTTTTCTGTTCTTGCAGTATTTTTATGAGATGAAGTAACCAGACTAAAAGAGCTACTCAAACTGAAGGTATAACATCACTTTATTTAAATGCGTTCTAATGCTTGTGGTAATATTCTCCAAAACAGCCACAATCTTTTCTTGGTTTTCTTTTTTCCTTTTTTGTCTTCTTCTCTTTTTTCTTTTTGGACATTACAATACATATTGAACAAACATTTTATGTGAACAGAACAAAAACACACCTACATGTCATTACTCGGTAGGGAAAGTTTTAATGCACAGAAGCAGCCCAAGGTCCCTCTCAGCATGTGTTGCCATTTTGCACCACCCATTGTTACTTGCCTACTGTGCTGAAAACTGATCCTTAATGCAACTTGTTGTTTATGCATTCCACAGAACTCTGTAAACCAGACAGGTAATATAACCTCTTCCACTAATTATAAAATCTCCTTTTCAAATCTGAAGCTCTGAGATCAATCAGCTGTCCTTGTTTTACTGAACTGATGCACTCTGAAAGGCTGGAGGAGGACAGTAATTATTTACACAAAACACACTGGATTTCCTCAGCCATATTTTTTTCAATCTTTCTAATTTGTAAAAATTAATGATACTTTAAAAAAAACTTACTTACTAAAATAAGGCTTAAAAATGTTTATTCAATGCAGTAATTTCCAGTTTTGCTCATTTCTCTCTTATTACTTAAAGACTTGTTTTGACATTGTATACATAGTCTTGCTCAGTTTTTTTCCACTGAGGATAAAGAAACCTTTCCACATTATCAATTAAAAATAATTTATAAAAATACCCCAAAATAACAACCACAATAAAAATGCTCCAGCTGAAAATCACACCTATTAACATTTTTGCCACCAGAGACTCCTGTAAATGTTTTCTGCTCTAAAACTTACACCTCCATTTATCTCTCCTTAGACAGAAGACATTGCAAACAAGGACATTCCCAACAGATAACAGTACAACTTTCAACTTGGTTGACAACTTGTCCATAAACAGTTACTTTTGGCGTGAAACTATAGCCCTGAAAGAAAATTGCTGTAAAAAGTGCAATTTAATCACATGAACTCTTGAGAAAACAGATGTCCCACATGGGGCAACCAACAGTCCAGTGCAGAATGTTGTTTGCACACATCCAGTAATTCTGGGCTGCAATGTCCTGGGAGATTTTTTTACAAGCCTAATGAACAAGTGTTTTTCATTTCAGGTGACTGGGGAGATTAATTCAGCTATGGCACATGAATGACTTCATCAGCTATACAGAAATTAATTCTCATTCTTCACATAGCTGATCTTGCATGCTCCATTACTTGGACCCCAAAATAAAACAAAGTCCAGGAAGAGATGTGCTTACAGAGAAAAAAATATGGCAATTGTTTTCCCGACAGGATTCTTTTTGAAGAAGTGACTCTCTTTTTAAGAACAATGTAACTTTGTATAATATCCTTAGGATGGATTGCCCTGGATCAGGGAGGTAGCATGCAAAGTCAGAGAAACAAGCAAAAAGTTTTTCAGGAATTTAATTCAGCGTGCATTTGTCAAGTAATACAGCAAATCAGCTAAATAAAGCATTGATACACACACCAAACCATTCTTCTGGATTACATGTACTAGGACTGTGCACTTAAAACTGATACAGGATAGGAAATTAGTTTTTCGTACACATCTAGCCAGGGCACTGGTATGAGGATGTTGCATCTTACCAAGTAGCCTTCCAATTACAGCTATGTATCATTCTGGTTTTAAATTTCTGAAGAGTTCTCAATTAATAGATTTTCTGAATATATGAATCCAAACTTATATTTTACTAGCATGCAATATCACAACACTGTCACTTTTGAAAACAAGTCAGAAAGAAGGTTTTTGCTCATGTTTCTGCAGTTCTTTTTCTAACAATTTACAACTTCAATACACAGCATTTACGGAAGGACTTTACAGAAACCCTTAAATGAAAACTTTTACACTATTTAAACGCAATGGAAGATGCATCAATGAGATGCTGAACACAATAAAATGTTGGAAAATGCTCTGGAACAGCGTAAAAATTTCACAAAACAAAACTGGACAACTTAGAGAGGGTGCCCAAGATGAGTGTTAATAGAAACACGTGGTTTGGAGCATTATTTTTAAAACACCCTAACTGCAGCTGGGAAAAAGGAATGCGGCAAAATATCTGTGATAGCTCTGTAAGAAGGAAACTCAGAGTAGCTGTACCCTCAGAAATGCTGAGTTTAGATGTAAGGGGAGAAATGGAAGACCAGCTGCTGCAGCAGGTACAGCCCAGGACAGCTTCTGTGAACGTAGGCTGTGCACAAAACAGACTGAGGAGGAATGAGATGTTGAGGGAAAATATGAGAAAGTGGAAACATGAGATTAGAAAGCAAGCAAATATGCATAATGGGACAGCTTCAAAGTTCAGAGGCACCACACAAATCTGTGATGGTGGCAATGTGACTGCCTTTAGCAAGCCTAGACAGTCTTATGATTTATTTTACATTACATATTTCTAAGGTTTTATGTACCTAAGGTACAGAAAGAAAAACAAATTTATTTTCTAAATGGAAAGATTGCATCCTACAGAAACTACATAGGAGTTATAGCTTAATTTCTTAAAGCTAAAATTGGTGTTTTATGGATTTTAACCATTAAAAACTAACTGAAGCGGCACCAATTAAGTGATCTTACAGAGCTATGCAGTTTCAGGTGATGCACATGGGCAGGAGGGCACCAAGCCTGAAGAGGTTCACCCTACCCAAGTTCCCATCAGGTTATGGAGTTCAGCTCAAGGCACTGCACTTTGTGAGGAGGGAGGAGAGAGAGATTTCAGCAATACACCATAAAACCACCACAAATGATGGGGGAAAACAAAAAACACAAAACTATCTGTGCTTCAGAGCAAGGCTTCTTAGCTTGAAAACTCTCTGTACATGACAGAAAACAGAAGGACTTTGTA
This sequence comes from Nicator chloris, assembly GCA_013400495.1. Classification (NCBI taxonomy): domain Eukaryota; kingdom Metazoa; phylum Chordata; class Aves; order Passeriformes; family Pycnonotidae; genus Nicator; species Nicator chloris. The sequence continues at coordinate 57,529 of WAAE01017533.1, read as the reverse complement.
GTTTTAGAGCTATGCAACTATCTACAGCCGAAACTCATAAACCCCTACCAATAGCAAAAAAATCTGAGAAAGACCATGGAATACTTCACCAAAACTCCTATTAGGGTACGTAGCGTAAAAATAGTCACATAACCTCTTGTTAGATAAGCAAAAGCTTTAGACAGACACACAGCAACAGTCACGCCTCTGGAAAGCGACCAAGCTGCAGTGTGATGTTGGAGCTGGCAAGTTCTCCAGGTTTGGCACACCAGACAAGAGGGTTTACCTTTGTAACCAGGGTTCTCCTACAGCAAAGTAACACGGAGTGTCTGGTACAATTTACAATTTGGCTATTGCAATAAGCTTACAAATAACTACAGGATCCAAATGTGCAAAGGGGTTTCCCTCTGCTGTTTGTTTACTCTCACCATCCCCATGTGCTTGAACAATGCTATTCCTCACTTTTTATTTCTCATATTAATTTCTACATTAGTAAGTATTAATCGGAAAGAACAAGAAGCAATGAAATTTGACAAAATCTTTTAACTGACATTAAGGTGTGCCACATTTGTATATAGCTTATTTCCAGTAACTTTTCACACAGGTGAAGTTTAAAAAGGGTTGAGAGTATATAACCAAATGGTCTGGGCATTACTCTGATGCTTTTTTTCCTTGAAAATTCAAATGATCCCTGCAGGCAGCCGACAACTGCTAGAACTGTGGAATGTGCTCTTTGAACTGTACAAAACCCTTCAGCCTTTCGTGCATTGCTGCAAACAAAAACTGCCAAGTGCAATTATTTCTCAAATTTAATGTTATGGAAGTGTTGCACCATTTTTTTCACAGCTTCGAAAACAGCTGTAGAAAAAGAAAATTTACAGGACTATCTGTCCACAGAAGTTATATGTTGCATTTATCACTTTTTGTAAACAACTGATACAAATGAACCAATCAAATCCCAAAGACTGCCCTTCTTTCTTTGGTGCAATGACAATTACATTTCTATGGAACGAAAAGAAGGAATATGTGGAAAGAGTCCTCCCAAGCACAGTTTATCATCCTTTAGCCTTTTTAAAAGGAAGAAAATAACCCACCAAAACATATCACAAAACAAACCACAACAGAAGCAGCAAAACACACTGAAAGACAGAAGCCTGAAAATTTGTATTTCACTTCCCCCTTTTTTTTCTTAACCTACACTGCTGTATCTAGAGTTTCTACAAACACCCACATAGTAAAAGTTAATTTGGTAAAAACAAGCACAGCAATTCAGATAATCTGGCATGCATCTGTAGTTCCAGTAAGAACTGCTCAGGTTTGGAACACAGTTGTATTCAACTTGTTGAACCAAAGGCAGATGAACACTACTCATTGATTACAGACTTATTCTGTAATAGGAATTTACTACTGACTTCAGCTGTATCTGAGTTTCTTAAGCTAAAGATGACATTGAGGTATAACTAACTTCTCTTTAATAAAAGTTTTCACATATGAAATAAATGTTACACAAGCATGAAGACATCTGAATTCAAAACACTCCTTTTTGTTTGGATTGCAGTTGGGCCTTGCTTTAGAAAGCAAGCTATTTAGTTCCAGAGTAAACTTCATTACAATTCAGACTTTAGGTGGAGAACTGTCTACACACCAAGTCCCAAAGCACACCTAAACTCCTAGGTCTTGTCCCCGTTGCCCACCCCCACACATTAAGTTAGCCACAACATCCTGTTTCATCGCAGGAGAAAGGACCAGCCAACAGCCAGATTCAAGCTGTGAAACAGTCTGTATGAATGCAAAGTCCAAATGCAATCCTTAACTGATCCAACATGAAGATGAGCCACTGCCAACTGCATAGCAAAAACTGCATGGCAAAAATAAAACAAAAAAAAAAACCAACCAAAAAGTAGCTCAACTCTTTAGCTTGATCATGTGAACAGAATGGACCAGATGAAGGCATTTAATAGACTTACAGCTTCTTTAGATTAAGTGATGGCCCAGAATTAGAATCAAAACTTGTGTCTAGCATCTCCTGCTGGTTGCTACATCTACGTGGAACCAAGACTCGAGTTAGGGGCAGTCAGCAGCCTGCTCTCGCTGCATTCCTGCAGGTGACAGGACAGACGCTCACGATGCAATTGCAATACACACCTCCCCAGCAGCAGCACATGCCGTGCTGTAACCCGCTGATGGATTCACCAAGGAGGTTGTTCAGTGGTGCACTGTGTGACATGGTGTCACTGAGTTCTACAGGTGCTATAAAAGAGGTGTCCAGAACTGTGACACCTTACTTTCATTTCAGAATTAGAAGAGAAGCCAAGAGTACTGCTTCAGTACTGGTAACGCCCTATTGAACACCTCAGAATCACAGAATATCTCAGGTTGGAACCCTGCCATCTCCTGGATGCTATTCATGTGTCTGCATCAAACAGACATATCTGCTATTTTAAAAACAAAACATTAGGTTTGGTGGGGTTTTTTTAAGTTGTCTTTGTGGTAATTAATCTTGGTCAAGATTGAGTGTTAACACAATTTATACAAACATCAAAGAGCAGACCACAGAACTGCCAGTGATGAATATAATTGCATTAAGAATGATGTGGCCTTCGAGATCGTGGTAAACCAAGCCAATGCAAGCATAACTAGTAATGCAGAAATTGCAATTAATTTTGAATTAAAGAGGGCAATGGCACTGTTTCTCTTTGTTGATCTTTCCATCGGGACAGGCAAAAGCACAATAATAATTATGTTCAAGGGGTTTTAAAAGCATTCCATGTAAAAAGAAACAAAACAAAGTACATTCATTGCAGCCTGAGTGAGAAGACTGTCCTGAGAGAGGTACAAGGGCTAGGCATTTGATACAAGACTCACAGCTGTCACATAACTGTACTGTACTGTTAACTTTCTAAAAAGTTACCAAGTTAAAAAAAAAAAAAGTCTGGTATCACAGCAACCGCTTACATGCACTAAAAAAGAAACAAAACATCATGAAACTGTGTCAGGGGGTATTTATGTTAGATATCTGGAATTAGGTCCTTCACCAAAAGGGTCTTTGGGCACTGAAACAGGATCCCCAGGGGAGTGGTCACAGCATCCACTGACAGAGTTCAAGAAGTGTTTGGACAATGCGCTTTGGCACATGTTGTGACTCTTGGGGATGTCCTGTGCAGGGCCAGAAGTTGGGTGTCAATGATTCTGGGAGATCCCTTCCAGCTGAGGACTGTTCCATGACTCTGTGAAAAAACATACTATTCTGATATGAGTTTCTAACATCTGTTAAAAAATAAAAACTAAATTAAAAACAAATCATTACCGTTGATATTTTTAAGCTTTTTTTCAAACAAATAAAGCGGAACATCTCAAAATCTTACTATTCTTTAGCAATAAGGCAAGCAAATTTCAAGATTTACAAAAGCAAAATCAGTAGAAGGGCTTGTTGAAAATAATCTTAAAATAGGCACAATGAAATTATTTCTTGTGCAGAAAATCATTTAAGTGGTGACTTGCACAACATCAGTCATGTCTCATTTTCAGGATGTAACAACAAATTGTTTCTGAACAATGTTTTCATATAGAAATCTAGAAACAGATTGTTTCTAGATTTCTTAAATGCATTTCATTGCTGACATCACTCTAAATACCCAGATGTCACAATGGTAGAAACCGTTTACACCTAAAGGTGCTTTCATATATTGCTTATGAAGGAAGAATCAGAAAGGTATGTGAGAAGGAAACATGAGATAATCTGGTCCTCATGACTGTTTCCCCAAACTTAATAGAAATTTGCCTAATACCAGTCATTCCTCTCTTGACACAGAAATTTCAAGCCTGTCGATCCGTGTGTAAGTATCAGTTTAATGCTACCTTTTGCACTTCCTACAACATGACTGATTAAAAGAAATCTGAAAAAAAAAAATCTGTCCTTGGGTTTGGAGTTAAATGCCAAACTTTAGCCTAAGGCACATTTCAAAGCCAAAATGTTAATCCTTGGGTGGGGTGTGCTAGTGCTACGATTTTAATGGTTTCTCATTCAGAACATTTGTGGTGCAAGTGTCTGTAATCTCCTAACAAGACTATTTTCTTTCTTCAAATTCCAGGAGGAATGCCCTGTTGGGGTGTCTGCTCCTGCACGTAAATAAAATTAACACAAGAGGTTGTCCATAACTTTGGTACTGCACTGGATAAAGGGTAGTGACTATAGTCCTGATTGAAGCGAGTTAACATTTTAACACTGCAATAGACAATAACCAGAAAAAGAGAACTCCAAACTTTTAACACAATCTATGATAAAAGAATTCACTAATGGTCTCTGCATTCCAGATATCAAGTCTTGTATCATCTTTCTGGATTTTTCCCAAACAAAAAAAGCCAGGAAAGTCCACTAGAAGCTGGCCAAATGAGCAACATATCTCATCTAGGGGGCATTTAACAGTAAAATCAAAGAATATATGAACTACCAACAGTAACTATTTCTGGAAGGGGCCTCCACCTAGAATAAGAAAGTAGAAACCAGTCACAAATTTAGAAAATGCCTTCAGATCCCCTGATAACAAACCATAGTTATTTCAAAAGGAATTACCCCCTCTCCCTTGCTTTGTTTTTATCTTATCCCACAAGCCCCTCCCAGTCCAAGTGTATTTCTCTTCTGCGGGCTGTCAAGGTTGTCAAGAAGAGGGCCATGTGTTTTGCAGAGCTGCTGAAGTTCAGAAGATTCATGAATTAGAGAGAGTTTAAGGTCAAAAAGGACCATTAGATCATCAAGTCTGGCTTCCTACAATATCACAGACCATAAAATTTCAGACAGTTACCTTATTATTGAACCCAAACACTTAAAGCTGATTGAAGAATAAATTCTGTTTCAGCTAAAACAATTGTTTCATGACACTTTCTTTTTCTGAACTAGATTAAAGAGCTCTCTAGAGCACCAGATATTTTCTCTCTGTGAAGGTATGCTGTAATTAAGTAATTTCTCAAACATCTTTTTGATAAGGTAAACAGACTGATCTTAAATATTTCACTGCAAGGCAATTTTAAACCTCTTATATCACTTTCATAATTGTTTCTGGCACCATCTCTAATTTTTAAAAAGGTTTTCTCTTTTAGATGTGGCCAGAAGAAACATAAGTTGAAATTCAGTCTGTTTACCAATGTAGCATAAAAAGATAAATTCACATATTTTCTGACACTTGGTTGCTTGTACATCTAGCGCAGTCCTTTATCTGTTGAATTGCATACTGAGTTTTCTCCTGTCAGGAAAAAAAAAACAAAACAAATTATACAGGACTTGTGACCAAGTAGTGCAAGCAAGTATCAGCAGAACTTGGCAATAGCAGCAAACTTTAACTATCTGGTCATCTTTTGGAAAGGAGACAGCAAGATACAGGCTATCCAAATATGTGTGAGCAACCATTTTTAGTACAGAAACTGAGGAAAACATTCAAAGCAAAAAAAAAGTTTATATTTCAACCTTGAGCTCACTGGAAATGCGAGAATTGAGGGCACCTTGGTTGAAAGAAACATGAGAGAATTCCCATTTCTAAGAACGGGAAGGAAAACTGAGACTAGGAGAATAAAGTCAATGAAGATTACAGAAAAGGACTTGGATAAATGAATTGGTGGCCAGGATTCTGTAATAGGTAACTCGAAGGGAAGAAGAAAGAGTTCAAGAGAGATCACAGTTCCATCAAAGTAACATGTACAGCATAAGAGCAAACTAAGTCAACGTGGAAAAAGGCTACATCTTAAGCTCTTCAAGGGCCTGCAACTTGAGGAAAGTAGAGGTCCATGAACACAACTAGGTGAGAGAGAAAAACATGACAGTACAGGGACAAAGTCAGAAGGGCAAAAACAGAAAGTGAAATGTAACCTACAAAAAGAAATTAGTAGCAAAAAGCATTTTATACATTCCTTAATAGTAACAGGAAAATTCAAGAAAGAGCAGACCAGGCTATTTGCAGAAGAATCAAAGGCATACATGTTTCTTAGCCTTTAATGTAAGATAGAAATACAATCTGATTACTAAAACTAGTGACAAAAGGGACAAAAAATTAAAACAGGGAAATCAGATGACAAGACACTGCAATAAGTTAGATGCTGTCAGATTAGTTCAGCCTAACCAAACTCACTTACATTAGGTAAAAACACAGTGTTGGCCTGTGCTGTGAAGGCAGCAGAAGAATACTAAACTCCAGTATTTCCAATGCCTGACTGCACTGAAATTTCACTTATCCGCCATCTGTATCTACTCAAAAGCAAATCAGTGAAAATTTAAGAGTTTATCTTTGTTTTTGAAATTTATTGTTAACTCAAATCAAACCAGTGACTAAGGTCTCTACCCCATTTTACCATAAACAGCTGCATTACCTCAGTAGGTAAGACATTTAACTACTGTGCAAGGGACTCTAAGACAATTAATCGAAACTTAATGCCTTACTGGCATTAGCAGCTTTTCAGAACTTTAGAGAAGGATGCAGCTCCATAAAAATGAAGAGGGAAAAATACAGTCCCTGTCATAAAAAGCTGAAGAAAAGAGACAAGAAATGATAAATTTTTCAATTAATTTCAGTTTCTGAATTATTTTTGAGAAAACCGTGACCAGGAAGACTTTGTGTTTTTTCCTTTACAAGAAAATAAATACCTGTTATATAGTTTTGTCATGACCAAAATTTGGCAAGCCAATTAAATTTCTCCTTCAGTAGAAAAAAAAATGGTTTTTAATGGGAAAGAAGCAGGGGATGACACACAAAAAGAAGGGGATGACTCATAAAAAGAAGCAAAGGAAACAAAGATGAAATTAAACTATTTTAAGGCTAATACAAAATGTGTTCAAAAATTTGATATAGAGACTAGGAATAAAGGAGGATACTACGAATGGGGCTCAATAGGGGTCCATCCTGGTCAGGTGTGTTTTCTTTTATAACTTGGATGGTGAAATGTCATTCATATAGAAACTGTACTTTTAAAATTTTCAGATGACATGAAGTTTGAGAAAGGCAGAAAAACACTGGTCTTTCCTCCATGAGATACACCAAAATAATAGGAAGTACCTTTAAAGATGTACAGACATCTAAACAAAAATATATTTTCTGTATGAAAATATATTTTAACCATTTTGAGGAGCTATTAGGAACCATGAGTTATTGTGAAGCAGTTGAACTCACACTCACACCAAACCCATTTTAAAACACACAATCACTTGACTGCATGGCATCATAGAGCAACAACAGCCCGTTCCATGTGCTTAGACCTATGTTTTGAAACATATCCCATTCTCTCCCTGTCTTTCCCTTTTCAACTCTGCATTAAGTGAGGCATAACAGAGAGCCACAGACACAGCCTGAAAGGTGTCAGCTCCTCAGTCCTGACCACCCCACCCTTTGAACACATTGTACTACCAGCTGTTGGTGATTTGTGGTCATAACTGCTGGGACAGAGTGAGCCAGCACTACCACCAACATTTCAGTACTCTTGACATAACTAACAGGCTGGTTTAGCTTGCTGGGATATTATCTGTGAACTTTCTGGGAACCCACGGACATCCCACTAATCCCACCCATGTAGCCTTTATGAGAGCATGCCCAGACGTGAGGGCTTCAGGTTACCCTCACCTTCTACTCCTCTTACGACAGGGCCTGGTAAAAACCCTGTCCCCACCTTTACTGCAGGCATCCTTTAAGAACTGAAAGGCCACAATGAGGCCTCTCCAGGCTGAACAACCCCAGCTCCCTCAGCCTTTCCTCACAGCAGAGGTGTTCCATTCCTCTGATCATTTTTGTGTCTGTCTTCTGCACAGGCCCAGGTCTTTCCAGTGTTAAGGACCCTAGAGCTGGATGTAGTGCTTCAGGTGGTATCTTAAGTATTCCCCATGGAGCTACCAGACATGGCCCAGATGGCTGGTGCTGCATGTTGTGCCAGGACAGCCTGCAAGAGTAGATACAGCTACTGTAATTGTGCTGAAATAACTGAGCAAAAACACTAGTGTGTTAGAGGCCCATGAGAAAAATGTCTGGCCTGATGCCCATTTAATTGTGGCAGCATAGAATACATTGAATGAATGACGACTATTTGCTTTTAATGCACTGGGAAGTGCACGTATTTGGTTAATAAAATAAAAATTAGAAAAATACTTTTCAGGAATGTAGAAGAATAGAAAATTTTTAAAATATGTTATGCAAATACACTAGTGAAGAAGTTAGTCAAGGCATCTTAGAAGACAAGAATAAATATATAAATCGATCAATTAAAAAAAAGCCACTGAGACCTAGACTTACATTATTTGTTATTCCTTTTCACTGAAGTTAAAGATCATCAAAAGCACAAAGTGAAACGAAATGGCTTCCTATTTTCTTGCATATTGAACTACAGATGCTCTTGGACTTCTAAGGTGAAATTGCTTCTTTGTATTTCCATAATCTGATTCTATCCTGATCACCTATTTGATCTTTACCAGATCATGCAAAACAAGCAGAAGACAAAACCACTTCCCAACACAAAGGCCGTGAAGGTATTAAAAACTACTGCTTCTGGATTTCATATCCAGAGGTTTCCTAGAAACCCTCCATTAGTCTCTCCATCTTTGTAGTGAGGTCAAGTTAATGCTGCTATTGAAACCAAGAATTTCGCATTTCTCAAATGAAAACAAAAACGCAAGAAAAGCCCAAATATTGCATCTACAGGAGGTTTTTTGCATTTAATTTCCCAGGTTCCTTCTCAGGAAAAAAAGGGAAAAAGTCCTTAAGGCAATATAAGCACTTAATCCAACTCAAATACTAAAGAGGACATAACCTTTCAAATCATCTTAAATATTTACGATGCCATAAGCTCTTAAACTTCCTGGAATACTTAGCCTTCCTTAAAACCTCACAGTACTCAAAGTCCCTTGAGCAACATAAGCACCTACACTGCTTCAAATCCTTTCAAAGGACACAACCTTTAAACCAACATTGTGTCTAATTTTTAGAAATATTTTTGTTTCTTCAGGCACAATTCTGCCTGGTTTTGTCCACAAATCATGTAACTATTCCAGTACGATTCACATGCTTCCATTGACACAATACTTCCATCAGATGGAAGTCCTATGCATGAAAGATATAAAGTATCCTGCCAACACTGAGAAAGTCAATGCAAGTAATGGAAAAGACTCCCTTGGTCCTAAACTTGGCCAGCTTCAACTCAACTGAAAGAGAAGTAATAGAAACACAAGACAGCCACCAAAGCCTTTGCAGTATCTTGTTCAGATCTTCACATGATGCCTGTCAGTGACTCAAACTAGGTTCATAATATTTCCCCATTAGCTTATGACAGCAATCAAGAAATGGCAAAATTGACATCTTCAGTAACAGCAACAAATGTGATCTCTGTGCGGGAACCCAGCAGAAAATACTAAGAATAGAGCCAGAATGGAAGCCACATTTAAGAAGTACTCAGCTAACATGTTACAACCACACACTACTTCAGGACTTTAAGTCTTCAGGATGATATCACTTCCCCATTCATTTTCTAACCTGATTTATCTTTTTAAAGACTGTTCAGTGAAATTAAATCACTGTTTCTTACCTCCATAAGCCCTTTAGATAGGTTTGGAGTGAGCAGAAAAACATTTCAGAGTAAAGTGACCTCACACATACAAGCGTGAGAGGCAAAAATCCTTCTGGTTTCAGAATTTTCCAGTTCAGGCTCTCAGTGTTTCCTATAGTCTAGGAAAGGAATCATCTGTGTTCCACCTTAAGGATTTTACTTTTAATTACATGAGTGAGCAGGGCATTAAGTGAAAATTAGTGCCACAATTGCTCTAAAGTAATTGAGAAGAATTATGAATCCTTGATTCTTTAAGTTTTGAATTTCACATGATAAGGAGTAAATAGTAGGTCAGTCAGGTTGTTTGTCTATGGGAAGTAAATAAAGATATCCATCTTCAGACCACACTTGAAAAGACATTTGCCAGACTTTTGTTTACTTTGTACCTTTATCATCTTACCAATGAAACCAGTTGGTGTTAAATATTGATTGCCTCATCCTACAGTGGCTGGTCTAACACTACTGAGAGTTAATGGGTATTTCATTAACAGGTTCATTAACCTCAATCTGGTTTCCCTAAATTGTTACCAACTCTTCTTTTTCTCCTTTTCCTTGGTATCTTTTTACATATATTTACAAACTGCCTATTTCCTTACATCCCATGTTACCCAGTTCCATCCACCAGCATGAAAAATGCAAAAAGTTTTCAGCTATTTGTGTAAGAGCAATCATTAAAAAAATAATGCTAAAATGAGTGGAAGTTTCAATTGTTAAACAGCAGGGTACAATGGAAACATTGTATATGCTGACACTTGTATGCACACACACGTGTGCTTATATATACACACCCACACACAACTTACAACAATATAGAAAATTATAGAAGATTACAATGAAAAGATTATCAAGTTTGGCTTTCAGTATTCCGTTTTTTTTCCTATTGATAGACTTCACCATTGATTGTTTTATCATCTAACCATAGAAAGGTGAGTTGAAAATCCGGTAATCTAGTTCTCCTCTTTAAGATACCTGTTCAAAGTCTCCCTTAGAAATTTAAATAAAGAAGGTGAGATCAAAAATTCATAACAACACCTTTTAAATGATAGCTTCAACAGAAACAGACTAAGTAAAAACAGGTTTTCCTTCAGCACAGTTTGTCTTGGTTTGAAAGACAGGTGTCTGCTGGGGAGGGCAGGGCTTCCCTTGAGAATTCAAACTCCCTCCAAACTATCATAATTTAGAAAATTAAAGGGTTCTCATGCAGAGGTATGGGGGTAGGAATAACAGTTCTTTACTAGTATGTGTAACTATACAAAACAAACAACTACAGCATTAACAACAAAACAGAACCAGGAACCTCGAGGGCTTTGCTTCACAAAGCCCAGGGCAGTCTGATCTCAGTGCTCCTGCAGACTCTGAGAGCACCAAGCTGGAACAGTGGAAAATCCCAGGCTGATGGATGAGATAAATCAGGAGCTCTGTGGTGGTGGCTGGAGTGGCAGAAATGTCCCCAGCAGGCAGGGGTGGGATGTCCCGGCAGGGCAGGAGGGTGTGCGGCCACACCGTAGCATAAAGAGCAGCGGGACAGGGCCGGCCCGGCTCCAGCAGGGCAGGAGGAGGAGAGCTCAGAGTTCCTGGGCACACGAGCAGGTGATGGTGGCTTTCCAGGACCAGAATTAGTGGTGACAGTGAACTCCTCTCAGAAGCAAACAGCCTCGCCGTCCTCCTTCCGATGCTGAGAGCAAGAGAGCCCCTACCTCCCCCAGCCCCTTCGTTTTCCTGCCCCCAAAACTCGTGTTATCTTTTCCCTCTTAGGGACACAAGAACCCAGTGCTCACTCCTCTCCCCACTTCAGCCACCTCTTTTGTTCCATTCAAGCACCCATTAAGTACCAGCAGTTAATCTCCTAGCAACTCATGGGAAAAAATTCTACAACTAAAAAAAAAAAAGAAACAAATTAACCCCCAACACAGTTTTAAACATACAAAATGAAAATACCTCACTGGTCACAGAAGTATATGTGATTATGAGAAAATAATTTAATTACAGAGGAGACCTCTAGAGTTACAAACTCTAATCTACTGCCTGAGCAAAACATGGAAATGTTACATTACTCAGAGACATGAAAAGGTGGGTTTTCTACAGACTTATTTATGACAAGGATCCCCATGGTCTTTTATAACTAAGAGAACACCACCATCAAGAAATAGTAGAGCCCAACAAAAATGGCCTTTCACAACAGAACAACTGGAGCTGACACTCATTGCACACACATGGCATATCCTGCAAGATTCTTTACTTTGCACTACTGCATAGGTTTGGTCCATTTTTCAAACACTTGCCCTTGTTTAGCTTCATCATCAGGAAGGTTCAATGGCAGGCTAGTCTATCCTGATACTTCTCAAGTGCAGTCCTGATTTGAACTGAAAGACTAAGAGATGCTGGAGAAGTCAATTAATACTAAGATGGTAATCATTTTGTTCTAGGTATAAGACCACATTTTTGTTTTCCATGGCTAACTTCTTTTGCAGATTTATATCTTTTCTCTCTTTAGACAACTGAGTATTTTCAGCCATATGCAGGAACTCAGCTTCATAAGCCAACTCCAAAACAGGAGCAACTCATTTGCAGACAATGAGGAGCTTTGTAATTTAGCTGTAGGGCTTCAAAATGAATTTCTCCAAAGACACAGGAGGAGGTCTCAACTTCAAAATACCCAAAGGCTTCTATTTCATCATGAATTGTAGAGGACTTTACAGTAATGTATGCATGTTAGGGGATTTAGAATGATAAACTTCAACATGCAAGCATCAAATTATTGCAAAATCAATTAAAATTTATCTAGAAATATTTGATCAGTCACAATTTTGCAGGTGAAAAATTAGAAGCACATCCTTTACTAACATATGGCTGGGGATGGTTCATATGAGTGCATAGTTTCAGATAGTCCATCTGGAGCCCATTTCCCCCATGTTTAACATTTTCATCAGAAACAAGAACTGAGAGACAATGACCTCTTGAGGGAAGGTTGATGACCTTGATTCTGCTCTCAATAACCGTCTCAGAAACCATTTATCGTATCTTGCAAAAATACAGGTATAAGATCCACCCCAAGAATCAAAATACCATTTAACTGCTCCACTGAAGAGCTCTTTCTCCCTAAAAGACCTGATGACAGACCATTTTTTCCCCTGGGCTAAGATACCAGCTAAATCTGTGATTCTTTCTCTGTCAGAGTAAAATTAAGGGAAGGGGGTGGAGAGAAAGGGGATCACATTTTAGTTTTATTCCACTGATGCTGCCGCCTGTCAGTAAAAGATGAAGAGCTGAAATCCCATCAGTCTGGATTTGCAGATCTGAGGATGAAGAATTAGTATTTTTCTGTTTTTGCAGAAAACTCCTTGATGTATGGCTCCATTATTGAATGTTAACAGCTTCGGTTTAAATTACAAATGAGGTTCTATTAGCATAACCCGTACTTGGTTTCTATTTAAAAATATGATTTTCACCAAAATTGTGTCAGTTGAGAACCCACATGTTTTCATTTGTGGCTACAGATAAAGGAGAGAAGCAATTTTATATTTCACTAACTCAAAATATGAGGTTTAGAATGGCAAAATAGTAAAGAACACTTTTAAGATATTATTTGTATCTCCTTCAACAAGAGGGACACGAGGTGAACAAATGGTCCTTAGGAATGATGGACCAAAGGCAGCCATAAACAGGAAGCAGTGCTAAAGGGGCAAAACCAAAAGTTGTCGCAGCTAGAGAGTAGAAATGAGCCAAGACACAAACTTCTTGTTCATCACAGGATGAAAAGGGTCTTGGTTTATTCCTCTTTACAGCTCAGCCATCCTGATTCCAACTATTCACTGACTCTGGCTGCAGCAAGCTCCTTCTGTAGGCTTCCCTTGCAGCCTCTGACTGCTGGTTATTCCCTGCTAAACGATGACTGCAGGTATTGGTTTGCAGACTCTGAATGCAGGCTTGTACCTAGCTAGACTGTGACTGCAGGTTCCAACACAAGCTCTAACTACAGACCCAGACTGACCTCACAGCAGTGATTCTCTCTCTCAGATCATCCTCCTTCATGACTTCCCCTCTCACCAGCTCACCCACTCCCTTTTATCACACTTATCTTTATTGGCTATTTCTGTGACTCATCGGGGCAAGGCTGTATTAGGTAATTAACACAGCTGTTACTTACCAGGGACAAGGTCATCTGTATTCCCTTCTCCTACACAAAGTGTCTTTTACAGTTGTCTCTCCAAAACATTTTTCTAAATATGATTATTTTAAAAACCCTAAATTGTATCATGGAATTACGACTGTTTCATTAACTTTGGTTTCCATTATGTATGTTTTCATCAAAACATACTTCATAGCAGATGGTTTCTGCTCTTATACTTTTCAACTACAGTGTTTGTGTCTTGCCTTTCAAAAGTTGTTTTTGTCTAACATATCTCCTACCGATGGTTTTAACACATAAAAATATGCTGCTATTCTGACATAGACATGCATCAGCATATCAGAACTCATGAAACTGTTACGCTAAATGGCCAGGTTCCAACTGCACTGTTTGCACAGTGTTATCTCTGTAATAACACAGCGCTTCAAGCTGTACAACAGCAGAGATCCAGCAGCTTGAGCCAACTAGCACTGCAAACAGCCAGGCTGTTTGGGATGATTTTGGTGTTGGAATGCTTATGCTGGAGTTACTGTTTGCCCAATTTCCCCAGAAACACTGTTTCTCTATGCCTTATGATGTCCTTGTGGAAAATACTGATACTTCCTGAATTACCTGTGTGCAGCAAAGGTACAGTAACCAACTTACCATGAAAATGAGATGGTATTTCTGCATGCAACCCACCCAAGTCTTAGCCGTGCTCCACAGGGCGTTAAGGTGATACTTAATTCATTGATGTTTTCTATAAAGTTCTTTGAAATCCTCAGATGAAAAGCAGTGTATTATGAATATTATTACATGTTACGACAAGCCCCAAAGGATCTCACCATGCTTTGTTAGCTGTATACAAGAATCCCTTCATTACCATCCAAATGCTTCTACCTCTGAAGTGTAACAATGTAGCTGTTTGCCAATAGACAGCAATTCTTTATAAACACTGACTGATCTTTTATGAAGAATATTCTCTTTCATTAAAAATGTATGTTTCACACCATTTCCAGTTCCAGAACAGCTCAACGCCAGGGAACTGTAACTGCATGCAGGACACCAGACTCTATAAAAACGTCATTTTAGCAAAAGGCATCTGCTTAGCTGGCATCCTTATATAGCCTATCAGCCAGCTTTCACTCACTTATACCACAGGAAAGATCTCTCAAATCGAAGAATATGACTCTACCTCTCACAAAGTAGAAAATGAATGAAATTGACAGAATGGCATAAGGTCCAATCAATTCATGCTCTCAGCCAATTCAGGAATCTAATCCAAAATCCTCTAGAGAAAAGAGACCTTACATAGGCTGAGGAAATGAAGATATGCTGGCAAAAACTTTCCTTTTCTCTCGTTTGTCTGCTGCTTGAGACAAGATGCATAGCACATAGGTAGTTTTAGAACAACTATCAACACATATTTATACTTTCTAAAGAAGCCTGCAACAGTCAAAATATTTTTCCCTTTTCCCTATTTGAAACTTCATGTTACTTTTACATTTTGATTCAGAATAAAAGTGTGATAGGAACTTGATTCAGTTTCTACTTGGAATGGGATTGAGCCCATGTGAAATTTTCTATTATTAAAAAGCCCCTGCTGACTTAGATGCCTATGCTGGGGAAAATACTTGTTCTGTTAACTTTGATGCAGTCATTAATGTGTTTCTTGAACAGATACTCCTCAGGTTTCTGTACTCAGATTGATTCACTGAACCCAGATATTCTCAGCCTGTTGGATCTCCTCAGTTTAACCCTTAAACAGGGTCAGGACAAAGTGTCATAAAATTTATAGTTCAATAAAAATAGGCACAGTTCTTCTGTACTCAAGAATCTGCTGTTTAGTGGCACCTTGGCTGAACTGCCCTTTCCATTTTCTCAGAACTAAGGTCTTCTGCTTTTTTTGTGATAAAGCATAAAATTCCATTCAAAACTAAACATTCTTAAAGTTGCAGAAGGATGGGAATAACACGAACCCAATCCAAATAAAGTCAAACAATCTTATAGGCTTGAAAAAAAATAAAGCCTATAAAACTTGTTTCAAGTACAAAAAAGAGACAGCTTGCCAGCTTTGGTGAAGCTTTGTGTATTTATCAGTGAGAATCTTGGCCAGCAAGTACTGATGTAACAGTGTTTCTAAGGGAAATATTTTGTTCTTATTTAGAACACATAACTTAGTGATACTGTGATACAAACATTGGTGAATGTTATTTTGTGCAAATATTAGAAGTAGACAGAGAAAGGGAAAATAACTACAAATTACTGACATGAGGTTGTCGCCATTCTCTTTAGGCCAATTTGCAAGCACTCTTTTAAAAAACCAAATTGCTTCCTCAGCCAAATGTAGATTCCAGGAATCAGTATTTGCTGTAGTTTAATGGTATAATACATGCATGCTGCTACTATGCAATAGTGAACTAAATGTACCAATTTAAATAACAGTGAAAGGATGGAAACAAAATGAAAAATACACCTCAAATGCAAAATGTAATATTCAAAGCAAAATTATAACTGAAAGAAAAATTGTATACACCCTAATAAGGGTTAATCAGTCAACCATGGGTGGAAGTACAGAGCTTACCACGAGCAGTCCTGTGCGTTTCTGAACAACAGGGCAAGTATAACTCACACCATCTTTGAAGCGTGTTCAACTGTTGCCCATATTTTCATCACGGTGATATTAAAAACATGTATGAAGTAAGTCTAGGTAAGTCTAGCCCTTCCAGGTAATAATTCAAATACATGGCAATTAGACATAAAAAGATATCTGATAATAAATTACACCACAATTTCTATGTCATACGCCTACATTTCAGCTAAAAAGCAAATAGAGCCAGCTTACATTACTTCTAATGCCTTTTAGACACATTCCACTCTTCCATGGCAAGAAAGTGCTCCCCCCATACAGCCCTTACTCATGAAAACTGGGACTGAAGAAGGTGTTACGTTATTATCCTGGGTTAGCCAATGTAGTTGCCATTACTCAAGTACAGACAACAGTTTAAAGTACTAAGGAAATCTAAAATACTTAAATACAAATGGAAAACAGCATTTCATCACAATCTCATTTAATAGAACACATTATCAATATTAGTTGACAGTAGAGCAAATTGCTTCAAATTGGAAAGCCACCGAAATTCTTGCTCTTAAATTAGCTACAAGTGCATTTTTATCTGTTATATTAGCACCAGATTTTTGCAATCATCTGTTTCAGGCTAAAGGCAACAATGCCAGAATCTCATGACACATCCCTTTTACTACCTTATTAGAAATTAAGTAATGACATAGAGTTAAAACATTCACATTTCTTAACCTAGAACCCAAATATAAAACATCCAAAATCTATTGATACTTCATAGTTAAAATGTCATTTGCATTGTTTTAATGGCTACATGCAATATCTAAGAGATATGGAAAATTTCCTTTTTAATAAGCATGTACATATCACCATAACCATAAAGAAATAATTTTTAAAATAATTTTGTTACTGGTGTGAAAGCAGGATGTTTTGTGAATTTCAGTGATAACATTTCTGCCTTTTAAGTCTCAAATTATGTCACATAAGATGGAATTTATCTGTCTTAATGTTTAATAGAAAAGTTAAAACTCTAAATTTGTGCCAGTCACCTTAGGTTGCTTTTATTGGGAGTGACAAGAAACAGGCATCTCCAAAGAAGGAACTGTCTCATCTAAAGACAGAAATAAAAAAAGGCTATGGGAATCCTCCCCTGGAAGTCTCCATCTCTCTTTACTGACTAAAGAAGCCTATGGTGACCAGCTCAGATTTATACCACCTATATTTTTAGATGCCTAAAATCATGGGAAATTAATCCCATTCTTGACACCCTTCTCAAATAGCATTTGGGAAAAGTAAGCATAAAATGCAGATAACCAGAATTACCAACAAGTGTAAGAATCAAAATACACTGTCCCAGAAAAAGTAAAAAAACAAAACGCTTTTGTGAAAATAGCAGGGGATCTGTAAATTTGAAATGTCATACAGTGTTTGATCTCCAAGCCAGGACAGACTCAGTCATTTCTAGAAGATTAAGAATATATAGGGAATATTTTCAGAATATGCTGACAAAGTAATATGCCTCTTCTGTGTATGAGTAAGCAGCAATTTTCAAAAGCTTATAATTCAGTGCCATAAGGATAGACATTCAGAGCCCTGGCAAAAGACCCATCTTATAACCCATTAAAGCTTTCCTTTCAAATTCCAAGTCCTTGCTCAAAAGCAAAGAACAGGTCACAGACCTTGTTTTAGACCATTTTTTCCATTTCCAGGAATGATACACCCACCTCACAGAAACTTTTGCAAAGACACTCAGGCTATAGCAAAACTGTGGGCAGAAAACGTCTGACGAATTAATCAAAGTTAAAATTCAAGAAAGCTGACATTTGAAGACAGAGTCCCTGACTCCTAAGTATTTCAAAACACAAGGAATCCCCTCAATCACAAATTCATAGAAGATAGAAGGCTATGTTTTGAAGTCTCACTGTATATTTGCCCAATTTTTACATGTATACATTGGCATCCTCTTTAACTATGGACTGTCCCAGAATGGCCATTTGCAAGTAACCAAAACCAGAGCTTATAATGAAATTCTTATGTCACTATATAGGTCTCATTGATCTCTAAAAAAACTTCAGGAAGACAGCTATTTCTATTGTGGATTAATGGAGCCCACCTGCAAGAGTTTGTTCCTAGTTATGTCTTTTTTTTTTTTTTTTTTCCCTCAAGCACAAAATGATACTAAAAATATATCTTTCTTGGTATGGATCAAGTGAAAAAGACACTATTTTTAAACATCTAAAATCACCATCATGTGACTGTTCACATCACGTGAAACCTGGTGCTAATTCAAAGCCAAAAGATAATTTCACAGACTTCAATGTGATTTTCACAGTTACAATCACAAGCCTTTATATATAATTTAACACATCTTAGAAAGCTTGCAAATTCTGCCATGTCTCATTTTTGCCAAAACTCAAGTAAAATACTAAACTGAATAACTAAATACTTCAAAACAGAAAATTTTTTTAAAAATTATTGTCATAAAATAAAATAGCAGAATATTTTTGACTTTGTGTACCTATAAATATCCCCAAAATCACAAAATATTTGAGATTAGAAGGGACCTCACAAGCTCATTGAATCTCAACCCCCAACCAAGAAGGGTCAGATGCAGCAGGCTGCTTGTCCATTTGAGTTTTGAGCATCTCCGTGGATGGGAATTCTACAGCCCCTTTGGGTAAGCCTCTCCAGTGTTGACCATCCTCAAGATAAGGAAATTTTTTATACTATGTTTCAATGGAAACATAATTTAATAATCTGTATGCAGCTTGTACCCACTGCCTGTCATCCTGTCACCAGGTGTCAATGAAAGAAGTCTAGCTCTGTCTTTTTCACAGCCTCCCATCCAGTATTTACTGTGAGAATGAAATGTTATTTAGTATTTCACTGTTCAGGAGACAAGGATCTTGTGCCTAAATTAGTCCAACCACTAACCATTCGATATCACCCAACCCACACGTCATGTTTGGTGCTATATCAAATCTTCAGAATTCAGAAATTATGAATGTATATCTGAATTATACAGTATCATGCCTGCACTATAAATCATCACATGACACCTGCTTGCTTGCTAGCTAGCCACTTATGACCATCTACTGGTTTTGGAGACCTGAATTTTAATTTACAAGGGACACAAAAGACAGCGCACTATCACAGTATGAAGGGCACAACAAAACAGTAGCTCCCCATTAGATAATAAGTAAGGGTGCCTCACATATTTTTTAACTCTTATAAATGGCAAAGCACTAAAAATATCTGTAAGGTCTGGGACTATTGCTCACCAAGGAATTTAAGCAGCAGAAACTAGCACAGCTGCCATCATGTGCTCCCGCACACTTTTGGCTAATTCCCACTCGCATCACCCTTTGTACCGTTGGACAGCCATATGGGAGAAGGCTGGGATAAACCCAGCTGAAAACAAAACCAAACAAATAACTGGCTGTTTTGAGTCTGATCCGTTCTCCAAATTTACGAACAGCTACATGTGCTGAGTGAGGGAGAATGACAATACGGGGAGGAGAAAAGAAGGTGGCACTGCATCTTGCACAGCCATGCCACGTTCAAGTGTTCATTGAACAGTTAGGCTAAAGCTAAGCAGTCAACACAAGCTACTCAGCGAGTAATACTGCACTCCTTAGGCATTGCCTTCTGCATGAGATGGATTGGCCTCTAGAGATGCCTGCTTCTCTCCTCAGGGTAAGCAGACTCTAGAATGACTGAGATACGGCTGCTTAGTTTCTATGTACCTAAATTAACCAATATCTAGATGAGTAGAAAATGGTAGAAAATAAGGTTTTTGACTCTTACAGCACTTCATTCCCTTTAACAATTGCCATTTGGAAAAAAAGAATTGTAGCATAGCTTACCATCACACTAACATCAAAAAGGTATGTATTTTCTGCATGGTCCACTATTTTTTTTCTAAACCATATTTTACATCTCTAAGCAATATGTTTCAGTGATGGGGTACTGTATTCCTCCCACAAGGCATATAAATCCGCAGTAGAAACACAGCCACAGTTCAGTTATAAATCACTTACATTTCTTCAGAGTCACTTTGTCACTTTCCTGTGCTTTGGGAAGGTCTTCTCCTTTTTGCTTAAACTGCTCCCCCTTCCAAAAGTGTTTGTCACGTCAATGGCAGATAAGGACAAAAGGTCCTTAACTTTCACTTGAAGTTATCTAAGGGTAAAAAGGGAAAGGAACACAATAAGTGCAAGCGCCCATATTGAGTTTTATTGCAAGGTATTACAACCATCTCTTTAAAACACACTTCAGTGTCATCCTTACACATATGTAGTGCACACCTAGGAAAAAATCCCACACATTTCACAACTTTCTTTGTATGAGACACGTGAAGTAGTCACTACTCCTAGAGCTGCTTCACCTCTGAGATTCATAATAACAGGATTGTATTTCTTTGGAAAAAAAAAGTGTACAAGTTAGAAGATGATTTCACATTATTGATTATTTATTTTGTACCACAAAGACACTACGAATACTTTTGCTGGGATCAAGCAGGAAATCACAATTTGTTGAGCACAGGTTCACTATAAACCATCCTGTGTAGCCAATATTGATAAACATTCTGATCTGAATCTTCTGTTAAACAAAAAAGCTCTCTATTGCACTACATCCTACTGCTCAGAAAGTGAGGCTTGGGGTGTGTGATAGATAGATCTCATTGAAATTTCTTCATAAAAACTTAAAAGTTACCACTCCATCAGTCAAATTTATAAATTAAATGTTAAAAATTATTTAGAAAGGAATGAAGGACAAAGTGTAACATGTCATTTGCCACTGTATTAATCCCTATCTTGAAAAGCGTGCTCCACTCTCTTGTCCAGCACAGAACACAAAACAACAAAATTAGCAAAGGTTCAGAGAAGAAAACATACATGATCAAAGGCTTAAAACAGTTTCCATATATGAAGAAGTCAGTATGCCACCAATATCCAGACTGGAAAAAAGCTGACTTAAGGAAGGGCATGATAGAAAACAACGTAAGTCTGAAGAAGATGGAAGGACTGCACAGACATTGTATGCTCCCTATCCTTTTAACTCAAGAACTATCTAATAAAAGCCAAGTTCAGAAGAAAAAAGGGAGTTTCTTCTCCATCAGTTGTGTGACAGAACTGTGAACTTCTTCCCGAAGATGCTGTTTATGCAAGGAGGCTTTGTAAGTCAAGAGGAAGATGCAGGTATCCTTGGAAGACGGCCACCACTGGAGATAGGTGACAGCCCCAGTGAACCACTGGCCTGAACCAGGATGACCAGTCCTAGCTCCTTGTATTTTCACTTATGTTAGTGCTAATTCAACAAATTTTATATCCATTTTACACTGGTAAAATTACACGTTTCACCACTCACAGTAATAAGAATTACTGCATTAGGTACACAGGGAGTCTAGTTTCAGTTGCATTTGAAGCACAGGTTCCCTGCTTTGTAGTACATCTTTAATAAATTTGATTGATTTTTCGAAAACACCATCACCACTGAAAAAAAGAATAAAATCATACGAGGGAGTAAAGTCTTACTGTAAAGCAGCAGTAGCCTTTCTCTCCCCGGTCCACAGTCCCAAAGCAGCCAGGGCAGAGGGCTACAAAGCAAGGTTCTGCTTCTCAGGTTGTTCACTAGTTTCATGAGTTTAACTTCATCTATATGTTCCCACTCAGTTCAACACTTACATAAATGCAGGTCAGCATCTCCATTTCCCAAGTTTCATCTCAAAGTAAACCTTAAAAATCATATACTCTGTATTCCAATATCTTCTCTTTTGCTTTAATCTCTAGGATACAGCAGTTTTTCTGATTTATTTTGGGTAAGTGCAGATCAATTAAAATTCCTTCAGGGAAGCCTTCTGAAACAGCAGAAAGTGAATGACTGTCATCAGGAACAAACACTTTTTGCTGTCATGGACTGGAATGTCATACTTTTGAGCAAAAACAATGTTAATTAATTCTATCCATACCTACCAGGTGTGCCAAAGGAATATAACCAATCTTTTCTGCTGTCTTACTAGATACAGATCTTTGTGTCTGTGAACCAAGTATCCCTATATGTAGAGCTGTGCAGTGGCACATTACATGAAGAAGCAGCCTGTACTAGCACAAAAAAACATAGCAGGACAGAAATAACTTTGTTCAGACATCAGTATGCAACCAAAATCCCTTTTGCAAGATGCAAATACCCTCAAATATCACCCAAAACCCAGACATTTTCCAGTATATCTACATACATACCTATTAATTAACACTCATTTTAGACCCTACAGTGAGGAATTTGTATAACTGACACTTTTTTTGGTCAGTTTGAAATACTGGATCAAAGTATGTTTACTGTTCAATCTATTCCCCTCTCTGAAAAAGAAGAGCCTGCTACAATGTTTGCTGTTTTATGTGCTTTTGCTGCTTAAATGGCTTCACTGAGGATGAAAGGAAATTCACCATACAGCATGCTAATGATCAAAGACTCATGTACCACTGGCCTATAGCGACATTTTAGGCTACCTCCCCCTTCTATTATTTGTCCAGATTTTCTGTTTACAACGTTAAGGGTAGGAATATAACCAGACAGCTCAAAAGGTTTGATATACTTCATATCACTTTGATACTAACTATAAATAAGAGCAAGATGTACCAAACAAGAACCAAATGTTTTAGCATTGATATATAAGCAAAGACAAGCTTCTTGAAAAATGGGAAAATTTAGAGACATGGGTTCTAAGTATACTAGAGAAGGTAAAAATAGGATAAACCTATTGAAAACAATTTGATAGTAGCAGTAACAATTCAGCATTATCATCACCACTACTTAAACACCAAGAAAAAAACACATGAGAACAGGTGGCTACCTACTGGTTGTCAAATAAAAGCATTGATTTTTACTCCTTCCACATGTGCCTTCAAGTTATCATCAACAGGTTTACAAAATGTTCCCATGAATATCATCTTGACTTTCTCAAACAAGTGCACAGAAAGGGGGAGAAGTTGATTTCTGATGCTTGCAAGTGATATAATTGCGTATCAACAGCAACCCCCAAAAATCATGTAAACTATGAATGCTTTCTTTTCAACCATTTGTTGTATAATTTCACTTGAAGGTTAAATGAGCATTCATGCCTCCTGTAATAATTTATTCCATATATTCCTTAATTCAATTACACCTGGTGGAAATCCACTTATATCAAAGACACATGAAGAAGTTTTTACAGGAAGAATTTCTTAGATTATGGGTTTTATTTCTGAAACAGCACAGTGATACAAGTAATCTGCAATTTTAAAGACACAAATATATTTCAGCGTACATACATATTAATTTGGGATATTAAAAGCTACACTTGTGCACAAGCTCACACCATTCCCATAAATTACGTAAGACACAAAGTAAAAGCTATATATCACAATGTGATCTTACTAGTGTAACAGTTACAGGACTTTTTTGGCAATTCACAAATATGCAGCTGCATTACAAAGCCATCCCAAATAAGCGCTGATAAAATACTTTATCTCTTGACTGTTGTGTATTTTTAGAGTTTGCTAAAGAAAAATGCATTAGAGAAAAAAGTATTTGAGGACTATACAGGGAAGTTTCTTAATTCTTTTGGGATTAATATGATACAAAATTCCATTTTTGTAGATAGGCATCCTATTAATTTTACTTTCAATACCTATACCCTATTTGTAAACTAAGTAAAAAACTAGAGTAGAATGTGGCCTGATATCATAGTATATAAAATCAAGGATTGGATTGGAGTTTTGATTTTGGTTTGGTTTAAGATTGAACAATATTTACTCTAATTTCTAATTGTATAGACTGCCTACTGTAGTATTACAATCCTGTGTCTTTAGAACCATGTTTATCTAAAAGCCTTTACCCAGAAATCTTATCCCAAAAAACATAAACCCACAAAAATTATTACTTATTTGCTAATAAATGCTAAAAATATTAAGAAAAATGTATTGAAACAGTGGCAAATGATATAAATATATTGGAAGTCCCTTCCAGCTTATCTGTGTATCATTGTCCTAATCTGGAAACAAGACAATGAGTAAACAAGAGATCAACCATGATGTAAATAATTAAAGCAATAAAGGTGTTATATTGCAAACTTCTGTAAATGTTGCACTATAAAACTGAATGAAGCTGTTTGATTTGTCTGCAATCTAAGAAACCTCATTATGCTATGATCAAAAAAAAAAAAAGCCAGTGCTTCAGAAAACATCAAGTTGGCAGTACTTCCTTCTCCTACATAATAAAAAAAAGAAACGTAGGGCAAATTATCTACCTACAGGTAAAAGGGTCTCTCTACTATGCATCAGTGCATTGAAGATAATAAAAAATCTTCCTTATTTTTTTAATATAGATCTCCTGCAGGACCTGGAAAGACATGCTAAAATTTGTAATATTTTAAAATCTATTCCTCTCATCAGTTGTATATCGAATTCTTCAAATCTTCTGGATTTGGATTATCATTAAGATTTAGAGAAATACTCCTCATTTCTCTTGCAGATTTAGTCAATACTTATTTAAAATACATTGACCAGAAATACCACCTTAAATTGAATTGCAAGAAGATAGAAATGGCATGAAAACAAAAGAAATACTTATGTCTAAATAATTCCTTGCATGGGTACCTATCCACCATCCCGAAGAAATGATATATACAAGATGGATGAGAGAAGACACAGGCTGACTAGCTCTACCAGCCAGTCCACCAACCAAGATATAATGCTGGATTTGGGACAAACACATGTAATACTTGGTAAACTGTTGTTAAACTGAAGTGCAAGCTTGAGAAGATTCAACACATAGCGGTAAATTTGTATAGTACTTCTTGTGGCAAATATGTCTGGGAATATCTTACCCAGCCATCACCAGTGGGAAAAGTGCCACTTCCTTTCCCCCATATTCCTTCCAGCTCTATCTGCCCTTCTCTTTCTAACATTAGGCTGTCATTCAGCACGGGGACATGCAGCAGGAGCTGAAGAAATGGATGTTGGGCAATTCAGTGTGATTCCAGACAAGGAGCATCACACACAATTCAGCCCATCAGGGTTATGCAATCAACACCAACACCAATGTGATGGTAGTAGGAATTCAAGTTTGGTTTTTAATCCACCTCATTGTTAACTAGTTTGGATCCCTATCACTTCAGCAAAGACTACTCATTAATGTTCAGTACTGTTATGGTGCTGCAGCACTCCTGTATTACTGGCAGGGGTATAAAAGATTTCTGCAGAGAGACATGGGAGAAATTCCGTAAAATTCCGTATTTTTTTCCCCCTCTATTTCTCCTTTTTCTCTTTATTTTCTCTCCCACTATCCCTTTTGCTGAAAACACTGTCCCCCTGTGCAGCTCTGTGAGGAACACAACACGTGCATGGAGCCAGCAGGGACAGGAAGACAAGAGGCGAGCATTCAGTGACAGCCGGGATCCCTCCTTGTCACCTTAGGCAACGCCAGAGTGCGGGATGGGCTTAGGCAGGATGGAGCGAGCATCAGCGATGCTGAAGCCAAAGGTACAAGGGCATGAGGTTTTAAAAACAGACTATGGGTGATGAAACTCTGGAGACCGTGGCAAGCCAGACAACAGGAGCTTATGTTTATTTGAGGGGTTGATTATATTGTTATGCACAAAAAGGTAGAGTTTAACTAAAAATGTGAACACGTCTGTCTGTGCTTGATCTCGTGGACCTATTTGCTTCTGGGTGCTGTAAATAGGATGACATCCTTGGGGTATCTTTGAATTCAAAATTTTACTTCTGAACTTTGGCAGATTGGGATGTAAATAAATGTTCATTTACACTGGAGTTTTCTAGGAGAGTTAGATTTATTTTATTGTCATCATTTTATTGACTGGTATATATTTCTCTCACAAAGCAGTGCAAATCACTTTTTTGAATAACTGGTATTTGTACTGTCTGCTTCATTTCACACATACAGGGTGTACAGTGAGTGGACTGGAGGCAAAGGTAAAATTTCCACAGAATGCAGCAGCACAGTGACATAAACCACTCTAATCTGGAGCCAAAGCAGCCCTAACTTCCCTAACCTTCTTCAGCTCCACCTGCAGACTCTCACTCCTCCCTTGCGCTGACTTTGAAACAGCCCTGCAAAACAAGTGAACAACTTTTGACCAAAACATGGTCATCCTTGTTCAGGCAAGAGAGGAGCGAGGAGATGCAACACAAATAAGGTGAGATCACACAGCTGTGATGTGGCACGGCTTGCTCTGCTGTGGCAGCTCAGCCTGTGTGCCTCGGAGTGCCGACTGATGAACATTTCTTCCAGTGGCAGAGGCAGGACCAGCACCACCTCACCATTCCCAGCACTGGCCACTGAGCTGTGCCAAGGAAAGCATACATGGAGCTGTATGATCAGCCATACTGAGAAACTAATCTAGATTAAAAGTAAACTGGCTAAATAAAAGCTGCTTTCAAACTCATGAAGTCCACCAGACCCACAAAACACTGTATGAACATTCTTAGAGGTATAGCAATGAGGAGAAGGAACCAAAAGATGCCTAAGACAGTCCTGCAACTGTAGAAGTGTTTAACACCCCATGATCTGATTAGCCTATGGAGTCCACAGTCAAAAGCTATCAGACATCACTGCAGCCTAGCAAGCACCCTCATCCCCAGCTGCATCCCCTTGTAGGCTTCAGAGAAGCCTACAAAGACACACTAAAAGGAAGTGCAAAGACCCACACTGCAAATGAGATGCAAGTGCAGTCCTCGGGGCACAGGTGTAGGCTCTGTGACAAGGACAGGCTGCAGAAGGGCAGCAAGGACTACAGCATTAACACTTAGCAGCTGCTGGGCTTAATTTACATGTCTTAGAGAACTGGGGCACATTATTAGAGTGGATGCACACCAGCCTGGCATGCTTTGGTTTATTATCATTTCATCTGTACATAGGTATGGACACACTTATGTTCAATACCCTGAACAGTCCATCGTTAGTACTTATATCATAAACTGAAAACTCAACCAAAGTCTGTTTTTTGGCCTTCAGATTGAACAACTTTTTAAATTTCCAAAAGAAGGCCCTAAATTCTACTTTATATCCCTTTCCATTTTAAAGATATTTGATTCTTACAATGTATTTATCACTTTTTTTTTTTCCAAATGATATGGCTGCACTGTATCTCATACGAAGTACCTAACTTATATATACATCATCTACATCATTTAGAGCACACATAAAATAATTGTGGTCCATCATTCTGTTAAATTATTTTCCACTTTTCATTAGTTTTGTTTCATAAATGAAGGGAGGCAATTATTAAATTAAACCTTAATATGAGCTATCAGTTTGTAAACAGAGCAGCAGTATGATGGAACTCACAGTTCAAGAAATTCTGGGGTTCATATTAAATCATTTTACATTTGCTTATATATTAATTTAAATTAAAATTTACAATTAAATACAATTAAAAACTAATCATTGAAAAGAAAAACCTTAAAGAAAATGGGGGAAAATATCTTATCTGCATTTCTCTTCCAATTCCATTTGGACAACAGTATTTCCCAAATGTAGCCTATTCACTGCTGGATATGTAATTACCTTCAGTTCATAGTCTAGACATTAATGCTTTCGTAGTATTTAAGACTCCTTGTAACATGCTTGCTGCTTTAAGTAAGCAAGGCTAAATCTTGACCAGATAAATTAGCAAAGAATGCAATAAAAGCTGCAATAAAAGAACTTTATCCTCCAAACCTTCAAGTTGCTGCTAAATGAGATTTCTTTGAAATGCAGATCAGTTGAACTAGATTAGTGAATTTTAGCTCCTGTCAACATCATAACAAAATACAAATACAATTGTTCACTGGCCTTATCTCCATGCTTCCATCTGCTGCCTTGTTATTTACTTTCCTTGATTTACTATGCAGATCTAAATAAGACACATCAAGGAGGGCTTACAACACAATGGCTTCTTAAGCTTTACATCAAGGTATTTGAAACTGAAGCCCTGAAAGGGCTGCCATCAAAGACATATCTCTAATGAACTTCCATATCAGAGAGGTTTGGTATTTAATACTGCTGTGAAAAGAAAAAGCTACAAATCAGAATGGCCTATGAAGGAAAATGTCTGCAAATCTTGATGAGATTAGCACCTACCAGAATTAATATCCCAATAAAAATGATATCTGGTTCACTGAAGAGTTAAAATTCCAACCTTTGCAAAAATAATGCCTAGTGTCAGAATGGGAA
Organism: Nicator chloris; assembly: GCA_013400495.1. Lineage (NCBI taxonomy): Eukaryota > Metazoa > Chordata > Aves > Passeriformes > Pycnonotidae > Nicator > Nicator chloris. The sequence continues at coordinate 29,075 of WAAE01017533.1, read as the reverse complement.
AACTCAGCTGACAAGGTTGAAAGGTCAGGGGAGTATTCTTTTTTCTCCACAAAATGTTCAAAAAAGCATTTCTGCTGGTGGCTTGATTAAAATACTGTTGACAAACTAGCCATGGAATGAAATAATTAACAGACGACAGTGCTACTGTGGTATTTTCTGCAACAGTGGAATTTTACAGTATCTTTAAAAAAATTAGCAGCAAAGTCATGGCAAAATAACATAATCCAAAATGACAGCATGCAACATTTCTTCATCAATTTTGCTATTTCCCTTTCTCCCCCACAGCAATCTATGGCAGTGCAGGATAAAATCTTCTGTCAGTTTGCTTAAAAAAAACAATCCTTAAGTGCCATTTCTATTACATGCCACAGCCCTACTTGTGAAGTGCAATAAACAAAGAAGTTTCCTCCTCATGATTTAAACTCTCTTTACATACCTGATAGGTTAAACAAATATAAACATCCAAAGCTCAGGCTTGTTCAGTAAACCTTCAGTTCTTGCAGTGTGCTGCCACTTGACAGGAATTTTTTTTTGCTGGGCATTGAAGTACATAAACAAATGTACTTTTCTTAAGATCTTTCTTAAGAAAACATTTCAATCATTTATGTTCTTCTATGGCAAGGGAAGATCCCACAAGCATGTTCTGCACTGTGGATCAATCAGCTCCAAACCAAAGTAGACATGTTGTATGCTCCAGTGCCCGGAAATCATGCTGCAGGCTCACCAGATGATGAAAACAGAGGTATGCAGCGTAGGGGAGCCCCACATGGCACCCGCTGGTTTCTGGGCATGTCAAATTTCACAACTACCCTACAGTCAATGACAGCAAACACCTTCCCTTTACTTCTTGCCTCCAAACATGTACTTGTCTTTCTACCCCTCCTTCCAAATTGCAGGCAGTCTTCCAGAAACACAGCCCCCAAACAGGAGCAGCATCCCATGGCTGTACTGCAGAAACCACAGTTGTCTTCTTGCTGTATTTCATTTTGTTCGGGATATGTTCCAGGCTTACTTATGGCCAAGAGAGACCACTACTTTTCCTTGTTTAATGAAATGACAAAACAACAGATTTGCATATGTCGAAGCAGGTGCTGTAACAGGTTTGATGACTCTTGACCTAAAGCACATAAAATGATTTATCAGCAACAGCTGTCCCTAAGGTATTTGGGCTCTGACGGACAGTCAAAACTTCACCATCTGCACTGCCGTGTGTTAAAAATGACAATCTGAATTAAAAGCTGGTCAACAAATCTCATATAACTAATGCCTTCCATATCCTCATCCATATGCTGAATTCCCAAGACACACAACACTTGGATTATCTATTATAAATACCAGTCTTTGAATCTACATAAAATAAGACAATCTAGGAAGATGTGAAAAATAAGTGTGTAGCAGTTGCTACCTATTCACAAAACACCTACACAAATAATACTTTGAATGTACATATATTTGAAATGCTTCTACAATTTCACATCATAGTATAAACATATATTCTTTCAAAGTACCATTCTGTCTTTTCAGAATTACAAAGTAGCTATAAATATCTATACAGGCTAATATAGGGCCTTTCTTAAATGCCCTGACAAAAACCCTGATTGGCAGCAAAACACATCACAGCATCTGTGTGTTCTTTGCACAATGAAGGTATCCCAGGGTAGAGAGGTTTGCAGTTTGTGTTCTGACTTTTCCGTGTGAAGGGGAAATGCGTTTTTTCCCCCAGACCAAAGGAGGGAACCTGAGAGTCTGAATATGACCCCTTGGTGAGCACAGTGACTTGTTCTGGAGCTATGCTAGCAGAAGGTAGCACCATATGCCCCGAGCCCCAACTTGGATGCTCTTTCTACAGTCTAATGTGCTTGTCAAAAGATGTTAGAATCACAGATTTACTTTCTCTGGATATATTTTATTATTGTAAAAAGAAAAAAAAAACGCAAATACAATGTACTATGACTTATATAGACTAGCATCCAAAATGTACTTCCTTCAGTTAAAACTGCAAGATCTTTTTTTATCGGTGAACAGTTTCTGAGGTGCTCAACATTACCGCAATCATGTGTTTGATATCAATCACAGTTATAGTAACTCCTATTGATTACAAACTACATTCTAAACTTCAACGTAAACAATTTTCCTTCTCATACAAATGAGGAAAAATACAGCTCATTATCTTGAAGTGAGTGAAAATTACCAAACTTTGCTCCACTGAATTTCACTGAACTTTTAATTATTTCATTTTCAAAGAGTCAGAACACCAGCCATCTTACCAATGTCATATAGGCAGGAAAATTACTAAAATAAGAAAAAAGACTAATTCATGAAGCACATACTGTAAGCAAATATAAAATAACCAAAAATGTGCTTCATAGCATTTCTAAACAAAGCTGCAAATGTGGTGGCACACATAAATTCATTTAGTTCATATTTTGGCCTTTAGTTTTTCGAAGAAATACAAGCGTTTCTTAAAACATATATTTATGCACATACATGTATTTGCAGGCAGTGCTGAAAGACACGAGGTAGTTTTCTCTCAAGTAAATAATAAAATTATCTTCCAGAATTTTGTAAGATTCAAATATCTTTCAAACAGTTACAATTTCTTGCAAAAACAATGAAGATTTGAAAAAAAAAAACTTAGATTTATTTACTTGCTAGGTTGTAACTGTCTGTTGAGAGATACATGATCCCCTCAAGAGCATAAATATTTAGACAAATTTTAAAATGTGTATTATATACTTGACAGAAGGTATTTACATGACAGCCCAGAGCTTAAGCAATCTGATATGAAATATTTCCCCATAAAACAAAGTCAAGTTAGGAAAAAAGTGCAGCTCAGCTACATAAAGAGGCTTGCGATTAAAAACACAAGCATTTAGAAAGAGATTAGCCATATAAGTGTTTGCTTCAAAATTGTGATAACCTTCATCCTACTTCCCAATTCACTGGATCCCATGCACGCGTTTATGAAACCAGAGGATGAGCAGCACGCAGCATTTACTCTGTGTCTGCTCGTCCTAAGCTGTTTAATTGCCTGCTCGTTATCTGCTGCGCTCTGCTCCCCGCGGGGCCGCGGCCCGGGCGGGCAGAGACGCCCGGCACGGCACGGCAGAGACGCCTGTCTCCCCCAGCCCCATGGGGAAGGTCGGCGGCTGGGCCAGGAAGCTCAGCTCCCTCAACTACGCTGACGAGGTGATGTCCAAGAGAGACAGAGATGGGTAAAAGGTGGAGACAAGCCTTGCAGACCTTGTTGGCAAGGGTGGACTCCTGCCATCTGCCTGAAACATAGCACAGCTCTCCCCAACACAGACGCTGTGGAAGCTGAGGGCTCATTTATCACTTCGTGACCTACTGTACTTTATCGTGGTGGTATAAACAAACTACGTATTTTGAGACCAGGTATTTTGTCACGGATTTTGGCAGTAACACACACATTCATCAAGGACAATTCTAAAACACCACCGTGACGCAGGAGAATTCTCCCTCCCTCCACAAAGACCATGAAGAGTGACACTTGGGACCCCAACACAGCCAAAACAAACTGCCAACATATGAGAAACATGTACAGAAAAATCTGACAAACTTACAGGCATAATCTCCCAGTGTATTTTGATCTTTCAAAAGGCAGATGAGCTTTGGAAGGAACACTGAGCTGGCTCAACGCAGCCATCAGGCACTTCATAATCATGAATTGCTGCCACCAAGCAGCAACTTATCAGAAAAAAGGTGTGGAAGGTTTGTAAGTATACAAGTATCAAAGAGCTATCACGTGAGCATGGAGGACCTTTTATACTCTTGTCAGGGAAAACAAGCAGCTCAGGAAAACTACATCGTTTAAAAGAAGATACAAAAGCAATGACCAAAGAGATTAACAAGGAGCAAACCCAGAGTCAAACACTAAATTGGAAGTGCCTGCGCAAATAATTTAGCTTTGAACCATTTTTACTTGCTTTCACGCAATACTAAAATCAGATTAATCCTAGCTAACTTTAAATATCTACACAGATATAATCTCTACCTAATGCAGCACTCCTGGCAGAGCCTGTAGCTTTCCTCTGTATGGGAAGCCAGGGAGAGGGGCTCTTGCAGCTCTGGAGCGCTAGTGAAGCACCTGATGTTTGAATGGATGGATCCAGCCACTGCTAGGATGAATCACAAGAGGGAGTGGACTATAAGTTATTTGGAAGAGAAGAGGAATTCCTGGATACTTTTCTAAATAAAAATGGAACTTGAGTTTGAAAAACATCCAACTTTATTGATAGAAAAAGATTCATGCAGTCCAGATCGTACATCAAATTTTACAATGGATATCTCCACAGAGGAACATACATTTTTTTTTTTCCCTAAGTCGCTCAGAGAGGTAGTCTTTATGTTTGCAGCACATAAAATATTGATTATTAATATTTTATAATAAAATAAGGTGACAAGTAGTAAATTTTCAGATATAATCTCTCCACTAAAGTCTATTTCATTTGTTTACATAAAATTCTTTTTTAAAACTTAAAAGTGGAATCTTAAAAGTGGAAAAAAAACAATTACAAAATGTTCTTTATTTGCAATTAAATTCCAAGGTGGCAGAATACTGTATCTGTCCCAATTTTAGAGAACTGCTTAAGGCATCTGCCAACCAACTTTCAAGAGGATTAGCTGTAATGAAAATGCAATATATGTAAATAAAGCCACGTATTTAAATGTCAAATATTTCAAACACAATAGAAAAATTACAAATTCAAAGTTATCTTTTCAAACATAATTCTATCAACTCCTTTCATGAAAGATAAAACCTTGGAAACAGTATTTTTATACTGTACAGAACATACAATGTGGCAACATATTAACTTAGCCCTCTTAATAGATCTCATAATTGAAAAGAATGTGTTTTCTTTATGAACACACAACATACCCCATCTTTAACACCAATTTCACATACTTCAGATTCACCTTGTAGCTTCAGAAGAATCTTGTTCCTTGTGCTAAAGCCAACAAAAGTAAGGTAGAGTATGAACTTTAAAAAGCACATTTTCCTCTGTGCTCTTTGGGTATCTTGTTTACTTGACATGATGTACAATATTAGCACAGGAGAAAGAATACAATTACAAAAGAAAATAAAATCATGCAGCTAAAACTCTTCTGACTTCAGACACATTTTTCTCATCTCTGGATGTGGTACAACCTTGCTGTGAACTATTAGCTTTCCAGTACTTAGAGACAGACGGTTTCATACTGCTCAACAGAGATTACTGCTGTCTATCTAAATAGGGCTTACAGTGGCATCAGCATATTTTATTAACTCAGAACCATAAATCCTATTCTTATGTGCTTTAAAAGACCAATACTCCTAGGGTCAGTTAAATTTAAAACAGAGTGGCACCTACAAGAAAGACGCTTCACAGTAAGGATATGCTGCCTTCCCCTTGAAAATTCTTATATCTATTGAAAGTTTAATAAACAGTATTTCATCACTGAGACAAAACAACAGTTTTCCAAGCAGATTTTTAGCTCATTGCAACATTACACTGTACCCCAATATACTTTATAATGCCTCACAACAGAGGTTTTCTTCATGTTTCAAAATTCTCCATTCTCAGCATGATGAGAAGATCTAAACTTGTGCTCTTCTGTGAAGCCTTATCTACAAACATAGGCTGTTATCAAAGTTCTAAAATTTGGGGATTTGATTTTAAAGTAATAAACTAATTTTAATCAACATCTTCTTGAATTGTGGACTGTTTGCTAATTTATCTTTTATTGTAACACATTATTCACTAGAACTTGACTCTCAAGTAACAATTCAACGCTATCACAGCTGTGAAAAGAAAAACTGAGCTTTGAAGCTGTTTGATTTTGTCCTGTCAAAATTCCCGTCTTGTACTGATTGTGGAATCTATTTAATTTGGTATTTTGTAACAAAAATGTAAAGAGACTACAAAAACTAGAGTCAGAAGTAAACAATTTGATCAACCTAATTCACTTTCAAAAAAACCCCACCAAAACTCCTCCTGTTCCTTTTTAGAAAAATACCTTGGCATTTAAAGACAAAATAAGAGCATTGTGTGTGACTTGTTTACCTGAGACAGAAATAAATCCTTCCTAAATGTATCAAAAGTTTTCTTTTGATAGTCTATGAATAACATTTAAGGAAATGCTTAAAACATTTAGCAAATGCTTTGACTATTTAGCAACCTCACCAATATAGCTGCGTAGACACCATGGTGATGTGCATCATATACAGACTTCTGGAAACACGTCATCAACTCAACACAAGCGTGCAACCTTAGCATATAGAGAGGAACAGCATGCAACTACCTGCATGTATCAAGGCAGGTGTTGCATGATTATATGGTGCATCACTAGGAAACTGGGGAAATGTGAGTCAAAAATGCTGATGACTTGCATGGTGTTCGTGCCAGCAGAAGTATGCTTTCGAACAAACTAATAAAATGGTTGGCCCTTAAAAAACAAACAAACAAAACCCAGCAAAACCCAAAAAACCTTGCATGCTATATACTCTAAGGATTAAGACATCTAATAAATATGAAATTCAGCTACCCAAGTAAAATTACACAGAAGCTCCTTTCTTCAAATGCATTCCAGCCTGCATCCACATGACTACCATGCCGACTTTGAGCAAGCAGGCACAATCTCTGGTTTCTTATGTCTCAAACTTGGTTCTTAGGTTTTTCAATTCAGAGATTTCCCAGTTGGGCATCCCCCACTTTGCCAACTGTTTTGCAAGAACACCATCCTCAGAGACACTGCTCACAGTGATGCAAGTGATGCTTTAAGGAGAATCAGTGGTCACAGAATTGTTTCTTAAGATGGGACTAGTGGTTTAACAGCTCACGACTACCACAATGGGAATACTTCCCACCTCTTCTCTCTCTCTGCCTTTCCACACCAGCCACTGGCTCCCAACTTAGCTTATAAAGTCTACAGCAATCTCAGATCCCTCTGTGAGCCAATTCAGTTTACAGAAAAGGAAGAAAGCCTACACAGGCTTCTGCTAAATTTGTTTTTCACTGTGTTGCTGAGTTAACTGGACACAGAGAAGGGTCTGCTGAGCTCCAGATGAAACCCAAGAAAGATCTCAAGCCCACACACAGGAGCCCACAGATGTGAGGAGAGGGAAGGGGATGGCAGGCTGAAGGCAGGGGACCAGGGAAAACCCCTTCTCTTTAAAATTGGCATATCATAACACATCAGCTGTCTGTGAAACTACAGCTCCAATCCAAAACTGACTGTCTCCAGTTCAGTACTTAAAATGAACCAACTTCTAGTTCATTCATACATTACCTCTTTACTTTCTCAAACACAGGATTTTTTTTTTCTTCCAAAGACCCTAGCTCAGACTTGCTTCTCAGAAAATACTTGGGTCCACTGTCTGTATATGCCATTGGCTATCCAGCAGCTCCAATACCTACTGAAATCCTAGCCAAAGAAACCTAGATTCACACTTCTTGCCACCTTCACAATAATCCCTAGCTAAGACAATTTGAGGGTTACAGTCAAATTGCTACTCCATCTGTCTCATAGTAAAGAGAATCTAAATTTATATGCCACTTCCTTCCAGTTACACAATGGAAATAAAAGCTGGGTTTGTACATTATTTGTTTGTTTGTACTTAGGAGAGGTGGAGAGGAAACAGAGAACAATAAAAGGGAAAAAAGAGCATTTTACTGAGCATCATGTGTTCCCATATGACTGTTCCTGAATTTGCCAAATAGATTTACTTACAGTTGCATGTACTCTGCTCTTATGCTCACTTTCAGTCTGTATTAAAGCAAATTGCAAAAAATGCAAGTGGAGACATAAAACTAATTTGTCAGTAGCATGAGCAAAGGCTACTGCAAACGAAAACACACAACACAGAGAACTCCTACATAATTTTAGTAAGTTATTGGAAGAAAGGTCTCACACTTCCTGAAAGTACAAGACAAAGAGCTTAAGCAGAGAGATGGCATTTTGGCAGGTATTTGGAGAATTAAGCAGCATTTGGTCCTGTTGATAAACTGCAAGCAAGAGTGACAGGTAGACGTTAACTAAAGGTCACCCTTTAGTCATGGAGACCAAAGAAGTCAGGGGAGAACAGATGGGGACAAAAATCTTATGAAGGGAGTAGAACCTGGATTCACTGGTGGCATTCAGAGGTTTCCAGCCTACTACACAGCTCCAAATAGATGATAAGCATTTTGTCAACAATTTGAAAAACAGTTGTTTAAGCTCTCAATGCTTGAAACTAAGCTTTAGAAGGTTTTAAGAACACAGTACTTTTTACTTAGACTTTCCAACTCGGTCCTTGAATATAACAACTTTTTTTAGAGAAAACTGGCTTTTGGGAATCATTTATTATCAAGCTAAAGCCTCTGCTGTCAAGTGCAAGACAAGATCCTCCAATGTACACTACATACTGTATATTGCCAAAGAATGTGCAGGAGGCTGCAGGTCCAGACACATCTCCAGCTGCTGATGTACGTTTCTTGGTTGCAAAACTCACTGATTACTCGGTCCATTTTGATTCTCCCTACTTACAGCAAAGCAAAGGCCAATTTTTTACCCACAGCAAATATCCATAGTTCTTCTAGAGAAGCATCTGTGTTCTCCCCTTGACAGCTGAGTGAGATCACTATTACAGGCACTATCTGTGGTACTCAGATGTGGATATAACATCTAGAAAAGTGTAAGATACTGTTCTAAGTACATTTTCATGCAAATTAAGGCATTATGGAAATTTAAACTTCAATATGATGACAGTAGCGATTCACACAAATTCCAAGGCTTTACATGACAATTTCAGAGAAATTTTGTCCAGAGGAAAGAGCCCAAGTTTATTTGTTCATTTTACTACAATACCTAAGGTTCTCCCTTATCACGTGACCATCTTGTTTCCCCTCTGAAATCCTGAACTGCCGGAGCTACCTGGAAGATGGCTCCACAGCAGATCTCAGTACACCAGCTCTGTGGGTGGCTCCATGTGCTATCCTATTGCAGCTGAAGCTTACCTCCAAGCCCAGTCCTTCATGACCTTCATCCTTCCCAGCCTGCTCCCTTCCATGTTTACTGGGCTACTGGATGGACTGTTTCAGAGCAGCATGAATCAGCAGGAAACTAACAACACAAATACAACCAGAAAAACTGTAACACATTTATCAACCTAGCATGCTGAAAAGATTTAGAGAAATCTAAGGCATACTGCAGTTGATGGACTGAGATTACACTGAAGGGAGACAGTATCACAGGGTTTACTGAAAATTTATCTCAACCTCTGGTTTCTCTTCCCCAATTTTTCATTTCATTATTTTAAATTTATGGAAGTATCTCTGAGATCCTCCCTCTGGTGATTCTTCCTGCTTCTTTCCTAGTTCCAGTCCTTCAAATGTTGCCCCGCCTTTTGTATCTCCTTCAGAAAGAAAGGCAGCTTTCACATGGTGCAAGTCACAGCTCTCCTGCTTTCATTCCTTCTGTTCATATTCTTTATTATTCTGTTTAACAGAAAGAAGGAACACGACAGGTTCCTACTGAATAAAGAGATTTACAACAAAAATGGAAAACTGAGATGGCATTAAGGCCATCTGGATTTTATAGGTAGCTGCAGGAGACAAGAGCACAAGAACACCTGGGAAAAAGTAAGGTATCATATTTAATACCAAGGGAGTACTCTCTCAAAATCTTAAAATTTCTCCTTTTTACAGTCCACAGTACTCAGCACTCAGAGCTTCTACTGTAAAATATTTCACAGGTGCGTCAAGAAGCTTTACATGGATACAAGGGATTTTATTATAAGCCAGTAAGATCTAAAAATATGCCATTTCACTTGTAAGAATCATTTTTTTGCTAGCTTAAAACTTTGCAGTTTAGACCAACAATATTTGTGCTACATTGTGAGATTCATTGTGGTATTGCCAGTTCTCAAAATGTTAATACAAATATTTTTATACCAGTTTTCATATATTCCATGTAACTCTAACAAAAGTTCACGCCTTAAAAGAAGTATGTGTATTTCATATCAGAAATGGAATAAGGGTCAAAAATATATATTTGAAGTCTTCAACCTACGAACAAGGTTTTTAAAAATATCAAAAATAATGAACACTTCGTACATTCTCATGCCTCTGAATTTTACATGAGTTCCTAAAAGCGTGTGATAATACTGTTCAAAATGACTGAATTAATTTTACTGTCCTGTTCTGATTCTGAAAGGTGACACTTGTAACATTCCTTAAATAACTGGGACCGAGACAGAGATGACAGTGGCGATTTTTCATAGAAAAGAGAACCTAACTTTGTTACAAGGCGTAAGGAGGGACGCCAAGCAAGAGCTGGAAATAAGACAAAGGTTGCACACGTCCACACCAAGCTGGAAGGGCCATGGTCAGTGCTAATGCATCCAAGGTCTGAGTTTACAGTATAGGATGACTACAGAGCTGGCATCAAACCAAAAACCATGGCTGCATAGTTAAGAATCTTAACAGGGATTGACTTCCATATTGAGTATTAGGAATGCTGCGTAAATTTGTGAGTCTTGAGAGTACTGCAACAACTAGAAATTCCTTATGAATAAATGTTAAAGAGAAGGAAGGTGCACAGAAGGAAGGTGCTAACATAAAAGCACATGAGAGGTGGAAAAGATAAGCACTTCTCGTCGGAGTCCTGTCTCATCCCTCTCACCACCTCCCTTCTCCGTAGGTGTCCACTTCATTTGCCAGTACTAACAGAGGCACTCGATAAAAGAAAGCAAGAACTTTGATGGCATTTCCCAGAGTTTCTCACATTCATGAAGGCCCAGTGCCCTGGATCGAGAGGCAACACCTGCAAAACAACCTGCTGTGAACGTGGAATTCCTACCTAAAACACTACTTCAGAAATTTAGGTCTGAGGGATGAAAAAGCAGGGGAAGCACTCAGCTCCTCTGTTTAAACTAGAATTGTTTTCTTTTTTTCACCACATCGTGTTTCCACCTAAAGGATGCAGTTAAGTCCCTCTGAACAAACCTATTCTAATAATAATCATATTCATTGTTGATGGCAAGCTCGATGGGAGTGAAATGGACACATCATAATTACTCAGAAAAAGACACAACACCAGGAATGCTTGGGGACAACAGGACAGAAACAGCCTCTTCCAGGGAACAAATTACTAAGACAGGGACAGCTACACCTGCAAATATTATACACAGGCACCAAAAGAGCAGTTAATAGACTCCTTGCCTTTGTAATGCAGGTTTTAAATTACCTAAAGTAATTCTTGCAGCCACCAATGATTTTACAGTATCCAGCAAGTTACACTTAGGTTAGTGTGATTTGTTAACTAGTTTTGCTTAAGATAATTCAATAGGCATTTTAAAAATTTAGGCTCAGACCTTTTCCACTGGATAGAAAAACATACAAAATGTTTAATGAAACAGAGTAACTACATACTCCATTAAGCACAAAATATTTAAACTATATGCTATGTGATCAGGCTACAAAATGGAACCATCATGCCTATGCCTGCCTATTTAAAGTTCCCATATTTCAATGTTCAACAATAACATTCCATCTATTTATTTATCTTCTTATGTCAGTCTCTCATATAAAACAGCATATAGTTTACAACTGAGCAAAGAGAATGTATAATACACAAAAAAAATCAGCATTATATTTCAAACAGAAGATGACTGGCAGATGACCAATTTGTCATTTGCCATCAGTACCAAGGTTGTACCTAACCTTAAGGACCAAACCCTCAAGAAGAATAAATAACATTTAAAATTATGAGTGTTTGGTTCCTTGAGGACATTCAGAGCAAATCTGGCAATGGTCCTATGCTGACACAAGAAACAATTCAGCTAAAAATTGAGTGGCAATGAAAAAAAACCCACAAGAGGCAGCAAATACCATCTCCCAATAGCAGATCAAACTCAGCAGCTGAACAGAAGGCAGCAGAGGACAAACTGATTCAAGAATAAGAAACCATGAGGTCCAGAGATAGCTGTTACTAATTATGTCTCTTAAGAGATATAATCTTTATTTCCTGTTGGAGGACTCCAGAAGTCTGCTTTCTCCATTCATGTTAGATATTAGCATTCTGCTAATTGGCTGAAATAGCCTGTTGTTATTTTCAGTAACTGAAAAAGAATAGTAGCCATTTTCTTTGGGCTCAATGCAAATGCACAGTCCTATATAGAAAGGGGAGAGCGATGAGAAGGAGAGGATTGAGATTCTGCCACACATTCTCTTTACTGCTGCCATCCTGTTTTCACAGGGGAGAGCAGTATTCATCGGGGCCTATGTACATTTTCTTTCTTCTCTTTGGTGCTGATGCTGACACACAGAGGGATTCCACAAGACATGACAGCAGTCTGTTAATTATCAAAGGACACCCAGGGCTGAAACTGTGCTGGTACATACTGTACCCTGCACCTTCCTAAGCTGCAGTGCCATGCTCTACAAGTAAAGCTTATGCTGCTTCTAGCCTTTAGAATTTTTCAAAATAATTTGACATTCTACAGGTTACCTATTAGCCACTGGAATTTTTCATGATGTGCACTCCACATTTTTTTCACACTCTGAGTATTTTCACACTCTGAGAAATGCTTTATTACTTGAGAGTAGAGAAATTTTCTCCTTTGCAGGGCCAGTAGAATCTTCTTCCATGGAGCGAGTGAGAATGCCAAGAAGGGCTTTCCAGGTGGCAATTTAAATCCCTCTGAACTACACAGAAATACAGAACTTCAAAAAACCTAAAAGTACATGGGAAAGTCAGGCAAAAACAGATGCAGAATATTATAATTATTATAGTACAAATAAAATATATAAACTATACATGTTTCAGTTGAATGACAGTCCACATGTACACTCACACCGTGGATGTCTCCAAGCCATTAAGCTTCTGCTATAAATTCCCTACTGGATGACCTCAGAGGTCTCCAGGTGAACTGCAATGCCTTCAGTGTCTCAGACACCACAAAATGTCTGATGAGGATGTGAATACAGAATAACAGAATATCCTGATTTGGAAGGGACCCATTAGGATCATCCCAGTCAAACTCCTGGCCCTGCACGAGACAGCTGCAAGAATCACACCATGTGCCTGAGAGCATTGTCCAAGTGCTTCTTGAACCCTGTCAGGCTGGTGCTGTGACCACTTCCCTACAGAGCCTGTTCCAGCGCCCAAACACCCTCTGGGTGAAAAATCTTTTCCTGACATCCAACCTAAACCTTCCAGACACAGCTTCAGGCCATTCCCTCTGGTCCTGTAACTGGGCACCACAGAGAAGAGATCAGTGTCTGTCCCTCCTCTTCCTCTTGTAAATTGTAGACTGCAGTGAGTCTCCTCCAGGCTGAACAAACCAAGTCACCTCACCTGATCTTCCTAACCCTTTTCCTTCTAGGCCCTTCACAACCTCCCTGGTCCTCCTTTGGACACCTCTAATTGCTTGTATCTATTTTATACTGTGGCTCCCAAAACTGCACACTGGACTCGAGGTTCATCAAGTTAAAAGATCCTGCTTTGGCCATGCATTGTAAATCTTGATCAATCTCTATGCACTAAAAGGCCAGCAAACATGGAGAAACCTTTAATCCTTTCAGCAACAGTGCTGAGGCTCTGCCCATGCTAATAAACCAAAAGGCCCAAGATACAGGCTGAAGTGTTGAATCTGTGAATGCAAAAGCATGGTACTTGCTTGTGCTGCACTGATGTCAAGTGTCTGAATGAGGAAACTTGCAGGCCTGACGTTTAGGAGAAAAAACAGAGATTAAGATAAAATGTGGCCACAACTGTAGAAGTTTATCTCTACATGTACCCAGAGTTAAAAAATGTGTGGGGAAAATACAGACCTTCACTTATCCCAGACATCTTGCACCTTCGTGGAAAGGTGGAGCCAAACGTGGCAGTCAGGAGGTTACAAAGCAGTCCCATGTAGCTGTACATTGCAAGGTTTAAGTGAAACCAGCCACTAAACAAATATCTTAACAAGCCTAGTAAAGCTTTTGATGAACCTGGAAAAGGGCAGAAAATGGAGGCTTGGTGAGCATGAGCAGACATGAGTGACAGACGGGCTTTTACGGAGCTGAGAGAGAGGACACTGGGACTGGTAACAAACACACACATTAAATGTCAAACATCCCTCTCTGGAATTTATAGGGACTGGTCTAACTGAAGTAACGTTCTCACTTGTACTCACAAAACACTCACAAAGCTCTTAGAAGTCTTCAGCACCCACACAGTGATAGTAGAGTATTTTGGGAAAGTGGCAAAAGTCAGAAAGACTTATCTGTCAGGCGTCACTGTCTGACTGGGGAAGGAACTGGAGGAGTTTGTCCTGTGGCCTCACACTGCCACCATAGCAAAAGTTTTCTGTAGTATGAGAAACAATAGCCAGACAGCTGAAAGGATACAGAGTGGGAGAGCTCACAGAGGGGAGACATACTTAATGTTAGGTGATGTGTGGCACAAGGCATCTCAGAGGTTAGCTGGGAAGTGTATTGTCAGAAAAAGAAAGCACAGACTAGAATCTGTTCACAGACAAAAGAGCTCTCACAAATTGAGAGTTAATAGTTTCTCCAGTGAGCCCAAGGATTTGCAGTAATATAATTTTTGTTTCAAGTGTTCACCTTGGGACCCAGATGCTTGGAAAGAGACTGAGACATTTGGAAAGATTCAGGTTTTGCACCTTTGTGGCACCCCTTATCAAGGAAACAATTGTAAAAGTAAATGAAAAAAGGCACACAGGGACACAAGTTAACAGCAATGACTACCACCACCATGATGAAAACTTCAAGGGTGACAGACAGGACATATGGAAGAACCCTGAAATGAACACAGTCACCATCTGAGAAGAAAATAAATTATTAATGAGAGGTCAGACTTCTAACTATATGACAGTATGCACCTACACTACTAAAAAGTTACAGACCACATACTGAATATCCATGCAAATGCTGTCTAAATCCATACTGAATTTCAGCAGGAATAGAGTGCCAAAACACCCTTGCTTCAGGCGAGAAACAACAGCTGTATAATGCACTCTACTGGGGTGTCCTGCAACTGTAAGTTACCTGGGATGAAATCTTGACTTGTCCAAGAACTGAAGAAAGAGGAAATACCTAACAGGAGGACACTGACAGAAGTCTAGAGCCAAGATAAATCCATCATCACAGGAATGGACAATGCAGATTGCCCAGAGGATTCTATGACATTTACAGAGACTGGTAAGAATGTTCTGTCAACCGCCTGTGCCTCGGACCCCATTAGAGTACAGTCTTCCAACATGTAAAGGGAGGAAATCTGAAACAGGTGACATCAACAGTCTCATTTACGAGACAGAACTCCAATGATGCAACTGAACAGGCTTACTTCCACTCTCCTGAATACACCAACTGCTTCCAAGTATGAGGAGCTAAGAGGGATGCAGAGCAAGTCCTCTCCCTGGAGCTTGCTGTTGCTTGCCAAGTCCTCCTGGTGGCGGAAGGACAGTAGGCTGGAGCAGAATGTCTGGCTCTAAAATTACCCCAAAGTGGCCACTCTCATGCAAAATGTCCATGCATCAGGCTTTATCATGTTTCTACTTCTTTATTAAGGGGAAGCCTAAAATAGTTTGTGATCACTTAAGCAGGTTCTTGAAGTCACTCTGGTCCCTGACACAGGAGTAAGACAGGTGAACCCCGTGTGATCAACAATCAGACAACACTGTCAACCTGTGATTACCTTACACACATTCATGGGTAAAAAAAAAATTATACTGGGGAGGCAAATAGGAAGACCTTTTCTTACCGTAGGGCAAAAAGGCTGAAAAACTCACTGCTGCATCATTAGCAGTTTTTTCACCTCAATAATGCAAACTCTTCCTGAAGAGATTTCTGTATCAACCAGATCAATACAAACTGACACAGTGATAACTGGAGCAGAAGCTTTTATAAAGGAGATATATATACAAATTTGAAAGAGATTTCTCAAATAATGAGATAATACATAAATATGCTTGCCACATAAATGCAAGTACAGGACATTGTGAAACACCCTTTCGACAACCTAAATGATCCTGTGATTCTGTGAAATGCCTCAACAGGGAATATATCTAATCGCTTCACAGTAGCAAGATATTTTATTCAAAATTTTCATTTCAGACATTAACTGAACATCAACTCATACAAAGATATGGCTTTAATTTCACAGTTTATTACATTATATTACTTTATTTGTCCCCACATTTCCTTTTTTCACATAAACATTTCTCTCCATTGCTTTTCTTTTTAAAATTCTATTATATAACTGGTGTTTGATGATGAGGCCTAAGAGGAAGCTCTCACATGAAATCATGAAGTCTTTCATGTCTAAAATTAAAACAGTAGAAAATTCAAGTAAATTACTGAATTAAAAGCCAGAGATAAAAACAAAATTCCAAAATTCCTCTTAGAAAAAAAACCCACTGAAGTTTTAGGACATTGTGTTAGTTAAAAAAATCAAAACTGAAAACTGCAGAGCAGCATACTCTTAACATGTCAATCTGCATTCAATTCAAGAAAGATTAATGCTGCCTCACTTCTGTTGATGTTATGGTGTTAGGAAACAGTGCTAGTTAAAGGTAAGTCTCTCAAGTCAACTTTAATAATAAAGATATAGCTAAATGAGCAACATAAATAATTCATTACAAGAGGCCAAATTTTGCATTATTTCTGTATTACTTTTAAATTGCAAGTTACTTTCATGGATACCAGAGACTGGTATTTGAAGATTCTTACAACTTTGGGAACTTTTTTGAGCAGTACGTTATTGCCTTAGCTTTAAGAATTAAGGTATCTGAAAGTCCAAGGTTCCCATCTCCACACCCACACTCAAAACACCTCATATGTTACAATAAGAGGAAAACATTTCTACATTTTTAATCTGCAACACTGTTAGCTTATCTTGTAAAACCTTCTCTTAAATAAAAATGTGCTTCTTTAAATGACTAGAGGTTGAAGAAAATAAGATTCCTCCAAAAGAAAACAAGTGGTGTTACTTAAAGAACTTTTTTGTTAATAATTCAATGTATATTTTGTCAGCATATAAGTTCTATGCTTGTTAGTAAGAACATTTTTCAGACCAAGAAATTTTTTTGCATTTTATGAACAAAATGTACGTGCAGCATATTGAAATTCAAACTATTTAATATGCTTTCAAATACTTACCTTCATCAGCATACAACTTCATAATTTTGATTGACACTTCGATAAAGTTTTATTCAAATCATACGATAAGAAAATGTCATTTCCAGTAACCAAAAGGTTTACTGGAAGATCAATGTCATTATTTTGCATTTCTAACTGCAAGACAGTATTCCTATACAGCCTAAACACAGTATTTTTCCCCAAATAACAAGCCTAGCCTTTAAAACATTGTTTAACACTGTAGCCTGTACAGTTAATGATCCTGCATTCAGCTTAGAGATCGTCTGTCTTTGTTTCAGTCCTCCTTCAGGCCAAAGAGGTGCAGAAGTCTCTGAGGAACAGCTACACACCATTTTACCCAGGAAAGCACAGCTCCCCTTCCCTGCCTCTCCGCCTGCTCAGAGCTCTGCCCGCACAAGCGGAGAGGAGCGGGATGCAGGAAGGCAGCAGCAGCGCCCTCGGCAGAGGTGACCACCACCACCACCCCACGCAGTCCGTGCTGCCAGCTCCTCCCGAGGCCTCGGAAGGTGCCAACTCCCAGGCTCCTGCTCCTGCAGCAGTGCCTGTGGCTGCCAGCCACGTCACAGACCTGTCCTGGGCCCAGGGATGCGCGTTCCAGCACAGAAGTGCACCTGCTGCAGGGGCTGCCATCAGACCCAGGTATGAACTGCTTTTACACCACCTAAGTCCAGTAATATGCAAAGACAGACGATATTTGTGGATACTGGAGATAAACTTTACATGCTGAAAGTCGTAAAAAGCTTTGGAACAAGCAGTCCACATGTTTTTTGTAATATTTTTCTATATGAGAAAGTAGTACCTAGCAAAGCAGATTGATAAGGAAGTTTATGCACTCTTTGAACCATGGATGAAGCAAAACTTAACATCATGCTAAAATTCAGTGTTACAGATATACAGAAACAGAAATATAAAATAATCAGACTGTGTCTCAAACTGTTTAAAATGAAAGGTTATACTGATAGAATGTACCACATGCGGTATCGAGTCATCTCTAAGTAATGTTGGTCAAGTTCAATTAAGTAGAACACATAATTTCAGTGAGCTGCAATCATCATTGTTTCAAATTAGCATAACTACAATATTAATTACGCATTCCTAGAAAGCAAGACAAATTAGGTGTAAAGGAGGATATGAAATATCCGTGATTAAAAAAACTCCCTGCAAATCATCTGCAACACTGTTATTACAGGCTAATTTTTTTTCTTAATTTGACATGTTAAAGCTTCCTTCCTACCATAAGACACTGAAGAATTTTCAGACCGATATATCACAGTATGACAAGACCATCACGTTAGGCAACTAAGCATGTCTCTTTTGCCACCCGCCATTTCTGCCAGCTCTCCTGAGCACTTCAGTAAATCTTCCAGCAGAAAACGATAACATGCCACCATTTATGTTCAAATGATATGCTTTTTAACCAGGATCTGATAAACAAGATCTGAAGCACTCCATTAAAGCTTTCTGGAAGTTCTGCAACCGCTTCACTTGAATTAGACACGGTGTATGATGCAGTCGTTAATTGAAAAGAAGCAATATCATGAGTTCTTAGATCTGTATTTAGTATTCATGTCATTCTCTGCATCTCTCTACCATACAAGCTTTAACAGACCAAAAGTTTTGTAATAGTAACACTGGACAGCTGCGTTAAATGGGTACCTGCAACCTCTAAGTGGGAAAACACTTTAGACATTTTAGAAACCCCATTTTAGCAGCCAGTAGAGAAAATGTGAAAGAGCTTACCACTGTAACAGGTAACCCTGCAGACTGCCCACCAGAGAGGGACTTCATTGGAATCTGCTGATGAAGAAACTAGAGTAAACATCAGCAATAATACAGGTCTCAGTCCTCTAAAGAGTTCTAAATCCAGTAATGACATGTCCAGCTAGCAGTCTGCCTTCCAGACCCTCTAACACAGCTCTTGTAGAGTATGTTCTAGGAGTACAGGCTTACAAAAAAAAAAAAGAAAAGAAAGTAGGTGAAACAGACGAAATAAGAACTTTTAATTTCTTCATATGTTCCACAGACCTCTAGTTCTCAAAATGAATTAACAGTAAATACCAAAAAATTGAGAGAAGAATTACTGCTGCAAAATGCTTAACTGATTTTTTTTTCCAAATAAACATGAAATTTTTGAATAGGATGAAGAATAGGCTTTACTCAAGTTTGTATCGGCTGTGGGCAGGAACTGAGATGCCGCTAAAATAACAAGGAAAGGTAGTGATGCCTTAAATTTTAGCTTTTGTGATTTCAGATTCTGTGCTGCTTAAGTGTGTAGTNCCTAGTCAGACTCTTGTTCTTTTAATAAATATCTACTTTATTCTCTAGCTCTGTCCAGTCTCTATTTCAGGTCAGCCTTTCCAAGGCAACAGTAGAGAGATCTTTGTTATATTCTTGTATTGATCTAATTAGCTATAGAAAGAAAAGCCACAGCATCAAACAAGGAAGCTTCTCTTTAAACTTGTTTCATTGCAGAGAACACTGCTTCCCTTCTGTATTTTCTCCTCGTTTGGGTTCTGTGTTTTTAAATGTGTCACAGTACATGTCTGACAATCTAGCCTAATTCTAGTTCTCTTTAATTTCTTCCCACCACAGAACCATAATCTTCAGGAGATCCTTCCCATGAAAACCACAGCCAGAGGTCAGCGATCTTGGGACTGCCCAACAGTTTGGGACCCTCTCTCCTTTTACTGCACAACACAAGGCTTTCTGCTTCTCTGGGGGCTGAGCCCAGCCAGGACTGGTTCCAGAAACAGCTTTGAGAGAAAATGTCCTGCTTCCTCTCACTCCCATCTCTTCTAGTGGATACCCCATCAGATTTTTTTTTACTAGCCCACAGTTCTGTTCCTCACCTGCTGCTCAGGGAACGCACAGGAATCCTTTTTTCTACATCATGAAAGAGAAATTAAGCAGAGGAGAGGATTTGCACCAAGGAGAGGAGAAGATGACGGGAAGACAAGAGAAAAGATTAGCCCAAGATCTCAGCTCACAATAAAGCCTTTGTGAAACTTTCAGATCATACCATACTTCTTGGCATAGAAGTCTCCTGGAGAGAAGACAACATCAATTTTACAATCAGGACATCAAGTGTGTATATGTATGTTATATGTAGCAACACATAATGTTTCACAGGATGGGGAACACCTTCCCAGGAGATAATAACTGTGAAAGCATTAGAGTGGTAAATCAGCATGAATGTGAACTAGCGTGGACAAGGGACTAACGTAATCTCTGTATAATCAAGGAAATCTGAGAAGCAACGCTACCTGAGCATTTGACTCCGGGGTCACCCCTAATAAAACAGGGTCACTAGTCTGATAGCCACAATTCAAACAGGACACTGCTCAAACGGGAAAGATTTGCAGAACACACNTCAAGGAAATCTGAGAAGCAACGCTACCTGAGCATTTGACTCCGGGGTCACCCCTAATAAAACAGGGTCACTAGTCTGATAGCCACAATTCAAACAGGACACTGCTCAAATGGGAAAGATTTGCAGAACACACTTTAAGTATCATGAAATGACTGAAAAACAGGACTAGATGTGAAAAAGTGAGTCTGTTTACAAAACAGAAGACTATAGGACAGTTAACCACAGCCCATAAGTACTCAAACTCAGGGCAGAACCTTGACATTGCTATTTTTATTTCTCCCTCTCCTTCTCTAAGAAAGAGGTAACAACATCCTGGAAATCTGAAGCAAGATAAACTCAGAAGAAAATGTAGAGACAAGCAAACATTTAATTCCTAACCACTACAGCAGGCTACTGAGGACTGCAAGGGATTTTCTATCACTGAAAATTTTCCCTCCCATTACCTCCGCCTCCATTGAGATCAGCTGGTTTTTTGAGAGGTATGATTTACTCCAGTCTTTACTGGCCTTAGAAAGCAGAAATGGAGGAAGTCCTCGCCACAAAGGAAGTCATGCCCAAAGATTACAGTAGTTCTTGACAGGCTTAAAAGCTCTTAAAGTAGGACAACAATAGCTCAAACCTCTTTTAATCCTTTATGCCCTCATGACACGCTCATCAGCAAAGATCACCTGCCAGGGACTAAGACCTTGCTCTATTCCATGCCATATAAACACAACATGTAGGTAATCCCTGCCTGGGAAAGTTGAAAACCCAAACGCATGACAGAAGACAAAACAGGTGGATTCAGGGGGAGAGCAGGAGGAAACAAGGAAACAATACAGGTCAGCAGGAAAGGCAGGAGCCCTCCTATTCACAGCACATCCATTGTCACGTTTTCTACAGGCAACACAGCAAGGGACAGTTTTAATGAGGGATTTGAAGTCAGAAAAGTTTAGACCAGAAATAATTTGTAGAGTTTAGATTAACAAGTTGAGGAAGTTTCCAAGGACTGTCATGGGCTCTCCATCACCAGGAATATTTTAAAACAATGTAGATTTATTTTCCCCAAAAAGATATGCTGTACTTCAAACAGAAATTAATTCAAGAACTTCTATAGATACTGTAATGTTGAAGATCACAATGGTCCTCTTTGGTTTTACAGACTTCATTTTCCAGGTACCCTGTACACCTTTAAAAAGATGCATCATAATCTCATGTTAAACAAAATCATTAGTATCAGTCTATGGAGTCCTACAAACCCAGTAAAATTATTTATAAGATGTATTAGCTACAAGACCATCCCTACACTCTTTCATACAGTATTTTTTTTTCCTGCAATGAAATAAAGAAACCAACAGAAAAGTGACTTCACTAAGCCCACGTGCCTCCCATTTAATTAGGTCATTTACACCACTGACTGAATTATCAAGTTCCTCAAGGAGGATCATAAAAATATCACCAAAAAAAATGACAATATCTCAATTGTGCCACACAACTTACTTTTGCTTTAGAGAAAAACACAGAAACAAAGATAATCACAGGCTAGGATGTTAAAGAAAGAAGAAATATGAAATCTCCATTCAGAATAGATGGAGACCATTTGCTAGTGAGTTATAAGAGCTTACATATCTAATAGGAACACAATGAAAGTGCTTACCTTGTCTGCCTTGAAAAAATTGTTTGAGTTCTCAAGTGCAAGTTAAGCCACCTTCAGACAGTACTCAGTCAATCACAAAATCACAGAAGAGCTAAAACTGGCTTGGACCTCAGTTCTCTAGTCCAGTGCTGCCCATAGCAGGCTCAACTGTGAGATCAGACAGGGTTACTCAGGACTTTCAAGAGGTCAAGGATCTATCACTCAATTTAGGAAGCAAGGACTTAACATCCCTGATAGAATGTCCACAGCCACCACATTAAGCATATGAGCAAATAGGCTTATAAAGTAAATAATTTGTGTTTATCATCTCCTCGCTGATATATTTAAAAAAGAAATTGTGTGTGTACACCTCCTAAAACTATAATGTGGAGAAAGTTTTAATCAGTCAAATACTACTATCTTTACAACTGCACCTCAGTTCCTCTTAAGAGCAAGCTCACTGTTGGATAAATCCCAAAATTACTTAAACAGTATGAGTTTGAGCATTACATTGCCTATAGAAGAATTTTTAGCTCATCAGCTATGGTTGGCATCTGTGAAATATTTGGAATAATAAAACTTTTGTTGAGTAAAAAAAAACTCTGTGAAATAATGTTTTGTATGACAGATGTTTTCTGAAAAGGTCTAATTACTTTAAAAGCATTCATTCTGATAACAGAATTAATTGTCATATGGAGTGAATAATGGGCAAGGTAAAAATATAAGAGGAAAGTAAAGTCTTGGTCAAAGATGTAAGCAGACACTGGAAAGTGCCCTATTACTTCATTTGCATTAAAAAACAAACCATGTCGTGGGGCTATAAATCTCCTTAAAAGGTACGAACATACAAGGATTATAAATCAGCATTCTTACGTGTTCTCTACAAGTCAAAACCAAAGTTGTCTTGGATGACTTTTGAGAAGTTTATTTTGGATTTTCACTGATACAGACCTAAAATATAGTAACACAGAGAGTAGCTGAAGTTGACCAACTTTTATAATGCTCCTCCAAAAGATTTCTGGGGCCATTCAGAAAATGTATGATTTGCCTTGGGAGTAGACATACTCCAGTAAGAGCTTTTAATGTCATAACTTTTGTGGAGAGTGTGCTTAGATCACTCCTCTCACTTGGCATATGAGCTCCCACAGCCAAGTATGTTTAGTACATTTCAGTTTTTAAAAATCTTAAGATGTGTATTTTGAAGGACTGAGGAAAACAGAAACAGAGAAACTAACATATATATACATGGACTGTGTACATGGAAAATCTGTAGAAGTCAGCTTTTCATTTTTGAGTAATAAATCCCAAGTAATAAACACCTCTTTGGGTAATAAATCACAACGCTGTTATTCACACCATCAGTGATGCCTAGCAGTAGTGTAGAACCATTAAGTTGGAGGTAGGTGTGACTAGTCCTTCACCTAAGAAAGGCTCCAACATTGTTACACAAAGAAACAAGGCAGACATTGCCTCTGGATGTCTGTCCAATGACATGAAGTTTAGTGAATTCAGACAGGATTCCAAGCAATCCCTAGATAAATGGCATTATTACAGGTATTTGACAGTGAGCCACTGATGTACCTTGTACTCAAATGAGAATTCACTTTGTGGCTTCCAAGTGTTGCTGGCTCAATCTGCAGTTTTAAGACTCTGCATGGAGGTAGCTACACCTTTGTATTTGACAGGTACTGGGACAAAAAGTCTTGGAAACTATCTAAAGAGAGTGACAACATTCATACAAAAGCAAAACTCCTTTCAATATTGAGGCAATAAGGGAGCCTCTATTCCAGATGTATGGTACTCTGGAGGAGGGAAATACTCAAAATCATTTCCAGATTAGAGAAAGTATTAGAAATCCATTTTCTAAAATCCTGGGGAAGAAATTATATACTGATGATCTACGTGTATCTGTCAATCTCTAAGAATTACATCCTTGAGACAAAGAGTAATACATTTTTACTGGTAGGTGTCTGACCGATGGAATAGGTTGCCCACAGATGTTGTAGACTCTCCATCAAGGTTGAAGACCTCATATTCCTGGAGAAATTCAAAATGCAACCTCAGAAAATCCAGGACAACATGCTCCAATTTGCATGAGAAACTGCTTAGTCCATTGCTTTGCTGGACTAAGCAATCTTCAGAGTTCTCTTCTCTTTGTGGGATAAAAAAGTATTGCCAGGAAGTTATAAAATAAAGGACTGGAAACGATTGTCTGAATGAACTAAATGAATGTACAGACTGGTTACAGAATAAACTATGAGGAGTATGGTAATCATAACCTTATCTTTCCAGTTGCATGGAAAATACCAAAGGGGGAAAAGCCAGCTACTTGGGTTGGTTAAAGCTTGTACCTAACTGCAGCAGGATGAAGCAAAGGAAAAATTTAAATGTAGCACTCCCATACATATAAAACAAACAAGAAAAAAAAGTTTAAAAAGTCCCAGGATACTATTGTCAATAATATGGAAACACTTTATCTGAAAACAGACTGAGGAATCTACTCAAGAATTAAACAAACAAAATAATTTTAAAAGGCTTCTCTTAGATTCCTTCTACAAGTTTTCTCAGTACTGTGCAAGAAGCAAGCATGAGGGTTTATAGACCTAGTTGGACAAAAGATGATCACAGAATTAGAAAGAACAATCTGAGTGACCATCTGCAAGCTTTTGCTAAGGCAATTGTATCGTGCCAATTTTGCTGACAAGACTCCCTCTTCGAAATCCCTGGTCCCACGCACACTACTTAAATGCTCTCTCTTCCAGCTCAGATTTATCCATAGCTAGTTTACACTTGTTTTGTACTTGTTCTAACAATGTCCTTTAGCTAAAACAGTTCTTCTCCCTATATGACGCCTTCTCTGCCTTTCCATACACACCTATAAATATATCATACCCTCTCTCAATCTTTGTTCCATTAAGCCAAACATGTCACACTTTCTTAAGTCTCATCTTGCAAGATAAGCTTTCTATTTCCTGATCACCCTCACAGCTCATGTCTGTTGCTGTTCCAGTATGAATTCACTTTTCCTGGGAAAGAAAAAAATTGTTAGGGGTAATAGCTTGTTTTTCCATCCCAGTTCATCCACAATATTAGTGTCATGTGACCAGAGTTACTGTTCAGATTTAGGAAGTCTCTACTTTACATCATAGTTACAAAAAAACCCCCAAGAATTACATATACAGAGTATTAAACATGGTTACAACTACTGTTCACCAACACTAACTTGGGAAAACAAGCACACAGGGTTTATTTGTATCATATGCTTAAATACTACACAATCTTTTGGAACCAAGAGATCACCAAGAAAATAAAGACTACTTCTTAGTACTGTAATATACTCCTTCTAGTAATCCACACAATTTTACCTGCAAGTCTATTATAAACAGGATTTTTGGACTATATAAACGGGATTTTTGGATCACGCATATAGGCATGCGCTCAGGGAACATTACAGCCTCCAGCTACAAGAGGTCAGATGGAGGTAGCTTTTTTCACTCCTTACTTCTGTGAGAAGTTTCTCCTTAATATGCCAACTTTCCTACACAAAGGAAGACACAACAAACCCTCAAAGATGAGGTGAAGGTATTCTGATAAAGGCAGCATTTTACACTGAGAGTGTAGACACAAGTCATCTGTTTACAGTTTAAAGCTTGGGAAATTTAGGTATACAATTTCCCTTCCTAGTGTCACCAACTGTCAACAAACATATAAGCAACTTCTGACTAAACAGACACACACACTGTGCAAAAAGCAATGACATCTTCCATGTACAAACACACACAAATCAGCTTCAGCAATTGCAACTCCTCTTAGTTTCAACAGATCGCTGAAGAGTGACTCAATTGCTTAAAAAAGTGATGGTATCACTACTTGAAACAACAAACATTCTGCAAACAACTATTAAAACAAATTACATGTCCAAAAGACAAGTCCTGAATATAAATTATGTCTTTATATGCAAGACATACAACAAGTACCCCATCTCATACTTGAATATACATGAGTATTATTAAATATTACGCTTCACTAAACTAAGGTCTTTATTATGAGAAAACATTTCCATCTCTGTTTTGAAATAGACCTTTAGAAGATACTGTGGTACCTTCCAAATACTCACATTTTTCAGCTAATCAAAACCAAATGATCATGTGCGACACACACTCTCTAGATTCAAAAAGACACTCTTCCATCAGCCTGACAATGAACAGACACATAACAAAAGCAAGTTCTTCAACTCAGTACAAGTAATGCCTTGAAACCTCTGGCTGGTAGTGAACGCACCTGCTGTAGCAGCAGTTATTAACTGATTACCAGATTAGATAATAACTCATCCATTCACTTCCAGATGACCTACCTAGATAGGGCACCATAAAGAGAAATATCTCACCAACAAAAAAAAAAAAAAAAAAGTTTTCTTCTGAAAGCTTTCTAAGTATCTCATACATGTACCACACCTAACACTCTAGCTGCACTACTATTATGTTACACTCAGAGAGGTTATTTCTGTCACATCTTAGGTACACCTGCCTTTTTTTTAAAACTTGGGAGAGACAAAACACCTCTACTTAAATGGTATTTTTCTCAACAGAGTACATAGCTAGCGTATCTCAGCCACCAGCATAACAACCTTCATCAGCTACATATGAAAACAGGGCCCAGAAATCCTAATTCAAAGTGTCGGTAATTACAGCACTTACAATTCACCCGGTACCATGGAATGTGATTTTTATCAGTGTAAATGGAACAGTTTAAATTTAAAACAACAAAGCAGCTTTTAGATTATTGTTTTCCAAAAAATGTAAAGGAAAAAATTAACTCACCATTAGTGCTTTGGAACTAATAAGTCTAATTTTTAAGTGTAGTGAAGCAAATGGATACTTTTGTACTGATGTGAGTAATTAAAGTACAAGAGCTTCACAGACTCAGAGATGTAATGCAGCCCTTTTATCAAAAGCAGTCACTCTATCTCGGCCTGACAGTTAACAGCATATGATCTAGTAAACAAATACTTTCACACAGTACAAAAGTGCCATTAAAGGCCAGAACTGTCAACACAAATTCCATTCTTGCAAGAGAAAAAAAATATATAAACTGTTGATCACCTCTGGTTGCCTTAACTAGCATGGAGGTTGTCATGGAAACATTTCTGCGAAGTTCACAGTGATGAAACACAAACACTTCCAGTTTAATTGCTATTAGGTTTAGCATACCAGAGTTTATTTATACTCAAAGAGCATTATGATAAAATGCGGTAGAAAGTAAAGCTAGCAATGATCTGGCATAATAAAGCAAATGGATTTAGAAAAGAAAGAAAAAAATAAAGAAAAGGAAAATAAAGCCAAATAAGATGGACTTTTTTACTAGGTAGAAACACAACAAAAGTGAATTACCTCATTGCCAAAAATATTAATTAATCATTCCAATAAAACATAACTTGTCCATGGCAGTTTAATATAAGTATATTAACATACTGACATATGAAGATATTAAAGAAACTAAACATCTTCAAACAAAGTAGTATATACTTGAACTACAATACATATATAAGTATTTATTATAGAGATTCAAAACACATTCTTAAAAAAAATTGCAGCATCATGTTAACTTCTGTAGTACACATCACGTGGATCCCATGTATTGGCAACCTCTTTTTTCTAGATAAAATAGACCTAGTCCTGCTGTTTTCTTACCAACAAGAGTTCCTCCAGCATAAATGACAATTCTGTTGTCCTTCCAGACAAATAGAGCCCAATGAGATTTCAAATAATAGCGTTAACTGACTACATGAATGTAAGCCAGGGAGAGCTTGATTTTATTTCATTACAGTTAATGGGGATTCACTTTCATTTTATTAGAATTAAACAAAATACAGAGATGCATGCAAGTTACTAACCAAAATCTGCAGGTTCCTTTCATTATAATCCGATTTAATTTTTTTAATACTACATTCATTCCTAGTGTGTGATTTAAGTTAATGCAAAAGCTTTAATAAATTCCAGTGACTTTTTATCTGTTTTCATTAGCAGAAGTTTACTCAACTCAGCTGACAGCCAGCAGCCCTGAGAAGCTGAACAGAGGTCAGGGCTTTGGAAGAGGGACTGGAACCAGTCAGTGCACTGGAGTAAGGGCAGAAGGCACAAGGGCAGAATGAGGATTCAGTCAAGGGGCTGGGCGTGTAAAGCCAACCATGGATGGGGAGCAGAGAGATGAAATGAAGTGGGGTGCATCACACTTAAGTTAAAGACATTGTCAAAATCCTGGCTGCTGACTGTGGCATACAAGCATGGGAATGCAATCAATTGCCCATAACCTGCCATCAACTTTTTTCATTCACATGAGTGATATGTTTTGAATGAAGGTATGGAAGGGAAAATGATCTGTAATAAAATAACTATATTTTGAATAATTTTCCACTACCTGCTTGTTAGGTCTAATATCAACGTAAAAATACATTCATCTTTACAATTACCATATTTATGCCTCTTAACTCTGTTTTTTCTTTTCCCATTTGCCCATCTTGCATTTATTCAATCTCCACTTTTCTTCCTGCTGATGTTCCTGACAATCATCACTCTCCCCTTCCCAGCTAGAAAAGTTATCATTAATGAAAATTTTAATGCTGAATTTTAAAGACCATTATTAGGTTTAGAATGAGTACCTTAAAAAGGATTAATAAAGAAAACGGAATAAGGATAGAGTTGGTGTTTCAGATTACCATCAGAATCAGGAAAATATCAGAGTAGCAAACATTCTCAAGATTACAATTATCATCCCAATAAGAATATATGGATTCAAAATGGAACTTAAGATCTGGAGCAACACGAAAAATACCACAAATGTTTTTGTCGAGTAGGCTCGTATTCGCCATGTAGAGTGGTGGATTTTTATTTCACACTGCTTTCATTAGCTAGCTATATGTTGCTCTTGCTACGCTAAAAACACA